>JAPTYQ010000006.1:28243836-28260504 GCA_029814465.1 Ostorhinchus cyanosoma | reverse complement strand
TCTATCTATCTATCTATCTATCTATCTATCTATCTATCTATCTATCTATCTATCTATCTATCTATCTATCCAGTTGTCTGTGCATCTGGTGACAGTAGAAAACAACCAAACCAGTTTCATTTAGGAAAAAAAACTTTTACTTGAAATATTGATATTTTCTCAGAACGTATAAATAATGATTTAAGATTGATTTCAATTTTATACAAAAATAATACATTAGGAGGAAAAAAAAAAATCATGTCCTGTCACATAAGTTTGAGTGCCCTCTGATCAGATGGCAGTAAATGTGCCAATAACAGTCACAAACCAACCAACACAATAATAACAATGACCTAATATTGAATAGGAGACTGGATCTGCCACTTCAATGACATGCATGAGGTGGGGGGGGGTTAATTTCATTTCAGAAACATGGCTAATTTCAGGGGACATTTAGTAATTGTTTGAGACTTTCCCATCGCTGGGGCTGTGAGTGTCTAATACTGTTAGCGTGGGTGTTTTGACCCACAGCCACTGCTCCTCTCCCTAGCATTTCTCAGTCTTTGTAGATTCCTGTATGATTAGAGTCGTCGCTGTCACAACATTGTGCTCTCTCATGTCTCGCTCCTTCACAAATTACAACTATGATGACATTGTTTTGCTTCTGAATACTTGTCAATATTTTCATTCAACCCAGGAGGGGGATCTACACCATGTTTTATGATGAGAAGCATTAGCAGTATTTGTCCTATGCAGTATCTCTTCACATTGTGGCAGGAAGTGGGAGAGGAAAGGGAGGGTGAGTCCCATTCCTGAAATTCACCTGGATCTGTGTGCAAACATTAGCCAGAGGTTTCCATGGCAGAAAAGGGCTGCATTTAAAGTGTGTGTGAGTCAGTACCCCCCCCCCCCTCTGAAGCAGACCTGGTTCATAGATATGGCAGGGTAGCTTTTGAGAGGTGGAACTCAGTGACATGGTGACAAATAAAAGCTGTACCTACACATTCAACAACTCTTATCCTGTGGCATATTTCTCCCCCATTCATTGGCTTTTGTATTTTACAGGCAGCTTTATCAAACTATACAGTATATAATTGTCGGTGACTTCACTGCTAGTGCATATTCAGTCCCAGTCTCAAGAGTGTGGAGTCCTACACAGAATCCAGTTATACAAAGCATTGCATACGCCTGTAGTCACATTGCATAGTCCTTTCAAGATTGTCAAAGTCTTTTCAATCACAGTATACACATTGAACAACTCAAAATGATGAATCGTTCAGGTGACGACAGGCATTCATCATCTTCACTAGTACAGTAAACTACTCGTGAAAGAATAACATGGAAGACTTGTTAGAAATGTAAAATTGCTAATGCATGCAAAAGGTTTTTTGGGTTATTGTGATTGTCAAATGTTTCTGCCCATCTGTAAGGCTTTTACTCCAGGGTGTCACGTTCAGAGTCCTTCAGGATGACTGCTGTCTCTGTCACTTTCAGTGTGTCTTCATTTTTCCACCTTAAACCACAATGTGATATAAGCTATCCTTCATTTAGGTCCATGCCACATAGTTCATGAGTTTTTTTTTTTGGTTTGTTTTTGTTCCTTTGTAATGTCACAAAAAGGACGCCTTACTGTACATTTTTAAAAGGGCATGAAAAAAATTTAACACTGCTTGCAAAGATTTTGGTTGGAGCGAAAAAAAAACAAACAAACAAAAGAAGTAGAATCATACATCCTTGTTGATCATTAGTGTGTGACAGAGTGAGTCCAGTCTCCTCACTTTCAGGTGCAGTGAGTTTTTCCTCCGTCTCATTTCTCATTTTCGCCGCCTGCACACCGTCGCCGCTCCTCGTTTGTTGACTGACTCATCATCCAGTGCGCCGTTGCTGGTTATTAAGAGTTGTCATGGTTACCACGGAGAGAGGGTGGAAAAATGTGCTCCAGTTGCTGGGCACCGAGGAAGTCAGGTGGATGCGTTCACCAAGCTTGAAGAGGACACTGAAAAGAGAAGGAGGGAAGGACAGAGGGAAATGTTAGACCAAGTGGGTCTGTGTTACATAAAACAATAAATACAATCTGTGCAGTAATGCAGGTATATAATATGTAGCATTTCCAAGGCTCCCAGAGTGTGAACTGACAAATGAAACCTATGTAAATACACCAGTCCTGCACCTTCATGCACCACACCTGACCAAATAAATTCCTCATCCTTCTTCTGCTGACTGTGAAAAGCCTTGTTTCCATTCAAGTGGATTTTTTTTTTTTTTAGATTTGTTTGTGGAATTTATTTTTCTCCTGCTTCCTTACGGGCTGAGGCAGCTGACCCCAGCGTGACCCTACGTCCAGCAAACAGCTTCACCTGATAAAGCTGACCTGCAGCTAAAACCTGAATCATTAGACATTGGGCTCTGGGTGTAGGTGAGTTTTAAACAGTCTCGGGTGTAATGGAAGGTTCCTGGTAAACAATCAGTGTTATAAAGCCTGTGCATGCTGGTTGTGTCATGAGAAGGAGTCTGCCCCGTCCAAATAAAGGCCAGATAAGAAAATACCTGGGAGAGCCGACTCACTAATTACTCTCTAAATAAATGAAATGACACAACATGATGTTGTGACTCAACTTTTACAACATCCTACGCCAACATTCCTCTTGTTTTTTTTGCAAAAAACATATCAATAACCTCCTGAACATTGAATCTGAGTGACTTGTGTTGCTTCTTTGTTACACAGTGGACCGTGCTCTGAACTATCCCATCAACCCATCAGTCTGTCAGTAGCTGTGCAGTGGTACGAGCACTCTGCCTCAGCGTGGGAAATTGAGCGTGTGAAAGCATCACAGACAGCATTTCAGGCTAGAGCGATCACCAAGCACAGGGAGAAGTAGGAAAGAGGAAGAGCTGTAATTACTAAAAAAAAAAAAAAGCAAGAGAGAGACAGAAACCTCCACCCCCACCTGAACTATCTCATCTCCAGCTTCAGTGTAGCATGGAGAAAAGTAGCAGGACACAAGGCTTGAGAGCTTTGATTAAGAACGGGGCTCATTTCCTGATCGCAGACTCAGGCAAGAGGTAACTCTCACCAGGGAAAGGAAAGTGAAAGAAGAGGGCATTAATCAAGAGCTGTTCAGGTTGAGGGAACAGGTGATTGATTAGACTGCTGTTTAGGAGGAAATAGAAATTCTGAGGAGTATACTATCCATATATCCATCTTCTCTAATAGTTTTGAGTTAAAGGAAAGCTATGGAAGGTTAAAAAAAAGCATTATGTGTAGCTGTGATTGTTAAAAATAATTCAAGTGCAATTTTCTACCGATTTCACTCATTTAAACTGAGTGAGTGAACTAATAAAATTGTATTTACCCAGGAGAGACCCCCAAGTTGGACCATCTTGTTTACAGGAGCGTCCTAATGTGACAGGAATTGAACAAGTCAGCACACAATCATTACACACACACTTCTCCCTGGCCTAATTTATTTCCTGCTGTTAGTGTGTGCTTCGATTGTGTTGTTTCTCTTAGAAAGGTGTGAACATGAGAGGTTGATTTTCTTTTCTTTTCTTTTTTTTTTTTAATTAATAATGAAAAGGTAATTGGTGTCAATAGCTGAAAAGTCAAAATTTTGGGAATTTCTCAGCAGCAGTATCCGAGAAACACATGCAATAACATCTAAAATCTAATGCTGATTGTTGTGCAATTTTCCCCAACATGATCACTGTGATTGTACTGTTAAAAATGATAACCCACGCAGAAGCGGGTGAGACAGTTGATCTTATTGTGATCTGTTTGATGTGACGTGCTGAGGTCTGGGTCAGGACTCACCGTCTTGCTTGAGGACATGGAGCTGAGGGTGCTGATGCTGTTGGCGTCTGTGACCACCATTGCTGAGGGGAAACGTGACGGGTGGGAGTATTGTGGAGGCTCCTGTTTGTGTGGATACACTGCAGAGGAAAATAAAGCAGATGTTTTTAAGTTGAACATTGTACTGCTGCTATTAATAAATCAAAGAAAGTTGCATGATCTCTAAGGTTTTAATTTTAGGATGGAAGAGTCTACACCAGAAGTTGAATTTTAGAAATCAGGTTAGGATGCTGATTTAGACTGTATTCTATAACTTTGAATTTTCAATGAAACAGTTCAGTGACTCTGCACATCTGATTTTAATCTAATTTAATTAATTTTATTTTGTACAGTGACAATTTTTTTGTTGTTGTATTGTCATTGTTAATTGTGACCATTCTATTCTATTCTATTCTATTCTATTCTATTCTATTCTATTCTATTCTATTCTATTCTATTCTATTGCCAAGTGGGTGGCAAGATAAATTGAGAAATGACAAACAGATGAAAAATGCATGTTTATATCCTCAAACTTTTTAATAAAAATGCTTGTTGTTTTGGGGGAAACGTGAAGGAGTAAATGAACCTAAATTACTGCGAAGGATTGTAGAGATAAAGAAGTACAAGTGATTGTTACTGACTGTGTGAGTGTGTGACTGTTGCCATGAACGGCTGCTGGCTCATATGGCTCGGCGACTGTTGCATCAGACTCTGCTGATGAGGGCTGTGGAGCTGCTGCGAGAACTGCACCGGCTGCAGCGCTGCAAGGCTGCCGGCCACACTGTTGATCACTGGCACTGTCTGGGACTGTGATGTGTTTAAACCTGGCCAGAGAAGCAGGATGTCAGTCAGTGGTAGAGCAATATAAAAACAAATATTTGTCTTTTTTTGCTCGTCACATGGAAAGAGAGGTCTCACTCTGTGCAATAGCCATGACTCCTGATAGAGGCATGATGAGGTTCTGTGTCTGCTGATGGCTGTGATGGGAACTGTGGATATTGGTCAGTGTGCTCACAGGAGGAAGTCCACCACCTGAACCTGAAATCTGGGAAACAATGAAGGAAATAAATCAAAAATCTTCTCTATGCCTTAACATTTATGGTAGGCTCCTGCAGTGTTCAAAGCTATGAGCCTGGATGTGTGATAAGTGTGTTCATGCACATTAATTGTCAAAGTGAAACAGATTTTGTCTGTTAAACAAATAATGAACAGTAAATGTTGGCTCAATTCTGAATCTTTTGACATATGATAACAATGCGCTTGAGTAATCCACTCACACGCAGCACGCAAGCAAATATTGATAGAGGACAAAAGGTTAAAAAAATAATCAAAAATTTCACTGTAGAAGACTGGGCATATTTTTGTTTTGTATGTGTGAGCATACAATATAGCAAACAGATATTTCTACAACAACAACAAAAAAAAAACCAAACAGCAACTGTCAAGAAAGCCTTTCTGTAAGTATCCATGTATTTTACACTCTTTTCATCTAAACTAGAATCCTCCCACTCAACGGGCTGCGTCTGTTTGACTACGCTGCCAGTTGCCCACAGAGGAAGGACCGGCCAGACACACATCTGCAGATAAGAAACTGTCAGCTCTGACCTGTAGCACACTGCCTGTCCTCGCTGTGCTCACACCATATATTGTTTCTCTAAAAGGCAGAAGTGTTATGAATTCAGAGGGAAGTTTAGATTGCATGATTGTATATCTGTGACCATAAATGGAATAGTAGTCTTATACTCCGTGCAAATGTTTCTCAAACAGAATAATATGTCTTGTTTTATTTTTTAATAATATAAATCAAATACCAAATATCCAATTCTCTGCTGCACCACTTCTCAAACACCACTGGTCGTGGCACAAGTTTCCTTGTCACTGTTCAAATATTAGACATGGGCAGAGGGAAGCAGCTCAGTCCCATCTCTAAAGTTGAAAAAAAGCAAAACAACGCTATTGGGCATAATCAAATGCTGGCGTCATTTCTCTGGCAGAGTAAGCAGTGTTCCACCTGTGGCTCCTCTTTGTAATTTGTTTAATCAATAAGAACAGAATGTTTCTTTGTCAGGTTTATTGGCTGAGTGATGAACATGCATGGTGCATTCTGTGAAGGCTGTGTGCTCGTCCAGCCATGGTCTACCACCTCGTCTCCACCTCCCAAACAGAGCAGCACAATGTACTAATTGTTGGCTCTTGCCAGTGGATCCATGGGAGTGGAGGTTCAGGAACCTGCTTTGTACGTTTATGCTAAATGTAGGTCTGCTCTTATCTAATCTGAGGCCATGAGGCCCAGGTGTGTTCACTCACCATCTTGGCGTCAGGTGACAGTAGACTGTGACTGGGGTCCAATCCTCCCGGAGACACCTGCTGTAGCACCGACTGGCTGGTCGCCATGGCGTTGCTACTGTGGTGACTGATGCTTGAGGAGGAGGTGACTTCACCGGGGCCCTGACTGTAACGCACTGAAAGTTAGAAGCAGAGACTTAGTTTCACTTGTGTTGGTTCAGTTGTGTCACGAGGCTATTGCAGGGCAATGAGATAGCGAAGCAGGCCTCATTTTTGTGCAGAATGAGCCCCAGTGTCATTCCAACCAACTCACCTGCTCTTTGACTCAGACATGGGAGGACAGAACAAACAAACACACTGACCCCTCCACTGCTGCTATCTGTGTAGCTTAGCCAAGGCCATTCACTATGTACACTCATTCACTACAGCAACCCTGCAAAACTCCCATCGGACTCTCTGATCAGCACACAAATGCTGCAGATGATGTTCATAATTACGTCACTGTGCCACATACACACAGCACTGTTTAGTGGAAAATACAACCCAGTCACCACAGAAAATATTACCATCGGTTTCTGCAAAACCAACCTGGAGTATCAACGTTATACTTGACTTTAAAGATCTTTGGCAATTTTTCTTTTCTTAAATAAGCCAAAAGTGTTTCAGGTGGATTCCTATACAATTTTAGGTTTAAAGGGAAGAAGTTCTTAAATTAGAATTAGACTGTTGTCTTTAACATTAATAAATACTTTCTGAGTATTTTTCCACATCAGGCTGTTTGTGTATTTAACTAAACCCTGGTGTCTTTCCTTAACACTGTCCAATTGTTGTGACTGTCTAAACCTAACACTGAAAAGTTTTAAAGGTGTAAAAAGGCCGGGAAAATAAATATCAGTGACTGTGAATACTGACATTTACATTCAGCGGGATGCAAAAAAAAGCAGAAGAAATGTAGAGAACCACAATTTCACTGTTGAATTGGATAGAAATGGAACCTCTTCCATTAATACCGCCTCTTAACTCCATGTCTAGACTACTAGTTGTCTCTCTTTGGGGGCTCGAAGGAATGCTTCACCCCCCACAACTGACAATCAAATGCCTGTTTGCTGATGCAGACCCCCTCTGATATCAACAAAGTAAACATTACACAATTACAAGCAATGTCAAACACATTCTTATCCTGTGGTCTCAGCCTCACACAGACACAGAGAGCACCCCGCCCTCAGTGACAGACAGTGTTTGTACTCAGATCTCACATCTTCCCCGAGCCCTTCGTCCCTGACCCAGGTGTGACAGCCTGAGCGCCCTCTCGAAGTCGGTCAGACACGACCGGATATATCGATATACAACCACGCTGAGATAAAAGAGGGAGAGGCACTGACAGTAAATGTGACAGATGAGAGGGTCATTGATTTCTTGTCACTTCTGGAAACTGAAATAAGTACGTTCTGATCTCTGGGGATAAAAAGGAAAGTTACACAGCTTCCTTTAATGCTGCCAATCATTTGTCATAACATGTAAGTGAAATAAAGGCTGTACATTTAACTACAGATACAGAGCCGTTTAAAGCAGCACCATATTTCAACTCCTAACTATCCTCCATTTTGTTCAACCTACAGACTATATTGTCCTCTGCAACATACTAGCAACCCCACAACACTTCACCGTGCCTTGTAAACACTGCAGCAGAACAATAAAGCACTCCATTGGACTCATGACCCCCATTGCCACACAATAGAAGAGGACTCATAAAAAGGCAGTTATCTCGGAGCTGGGCGATCTCTTAAAGTGTCAGAGGGAGAAAAGGATGCTATTCAAGCTCAGTTTGTTACTTTGGGTGCTGCAATAATTCCAGCCACAGGGAACCTCAAATTAAGAAAGGAAGCTTTCCAGGATCCAAATGCAGTGTATCTAGTGTAGTCTTTTGGTATTAGTTTTATATTTGGAGTAGTAGGTTTGTACTCGTCATTAATTAATAAGACGAACAGCAGCCTAACATAAAGTGACAATATCCAGAGGACCTGCCCTGTGGGAGCACGAGGAGGGCGAGAACTTTAGAGGTGGACTAGTATCAAGAAGCTTCAGCAGGTTTTAAAGGCTCTAGCTCCCTGTGGGACCCATGTAAAATCAAAGCCTGCCTGCCCAACCCCAGGCACTGCCTATTGTAGTGCTGCTGCATATGACAGACCTCCTGGGTCTCTGCAGGACGTATCCAATGTCTTTGTGGTTCTCTAGGAGATACAAGGCAGTGGAAAGTGCAGAGCTAGGCCATCCTTTCTGTGTGTGTCCCTGTTCTTGGCTAGCCTGAGGTGACTGAAGAGACTACTACCCACGGATAATCCCCCCCACTGCTGTATCTGATCTGGAACTTCTGAGTCTGCTGGTTTTGTCATGAGCAGGATGTAGTTCAGCTAACACAGCATTAGCTCAATTTTACAGTGCATGTCAGGTGTCGAATGAACTTTTCTTCAAATCATCCAAATTATTTAATGTATCTGAACCAACTGCATTTCAATCTAAGTGAAATCTCTGAAATTAAGTGATTCGTTAATGGAAATTCTGTTGTAAAGCTAAATCAATTAAATAAAAGAGTTTATAACAGTTGGAGTTATTATTGGTGAAATAAAAGGTGAAATGGCAGGTGCATTCTTACTCGCCTTACAAAATATGTAATCTGCCTCAAATCAGTTTCATTTCACAAAGTAAAGAACATCCTAGCCAAAGCTGAATGTCACACTGTTTGATTGTCTATCCAGTTGTGACCAAGGATCCAGTGAACTGAAACAGAATCAATAAAAACTCCCAAAGTAAGAGGAGTTTCTGTGATCTGACCCAGCACTGACCTCTGTCGTATGGCTGTAGGTGTGGTGGCTGTTCTGAAGGGGGTTACTAGTATTCTGTATAGGAGAAGAAGAGGTCATCAGTCCTGTCTGGCCAGAAAAGAGCCAATACCCCAGTGGACAGCTCCTGCTGCTCCGAGTCTGCACCCAGCCTCAGCAACTATACTAATGCCCATAAAGGTGAGGGGGGAGGCTTTAAAATCAGTCCTCCTCAAGGCCCAGCAGAGATAAATGAACCTAGGTTACAGTCACTGCAGTCTTCTAATACACCACAGACAATGGGGCCTCCTGCTGAGGCAGAGTATAGAGAGTAGAAGTCAGAGGAGCCCCTTATCAAAGGCCTAGGAGATGTAGTAGCAAAGGATTTTAATTGTCCATTAAGCATGCATAATACAGGCCGTGCCCTAGCAACGCAATGAGGTTCCCTGCTGGCATATTATTGTCAGGCCAGGGGCTGACACTGAAAAACAGCTGATGCTGTCGGCAGCATGCCAGCAGGAAACCTTGTAAGCAGCCAACTGAGGGTTTTGGAGGAACAAAGTGCCTCCTGCTACCGACCCTTCCCTTCTCTAGGCTTCTGCCGCTACTACCTTATCGATGACCCTTCAGGCTTTGCAACCTGAGGTCAATGCCTGGTCAGGTGTTTAAGAAAAACTCAAGCAAACAGACAATCCACAAGTGAGACCAATTTATCCCAAGGTAAAAGACCAAGCCAAGGCAAACAGTTTGTTTTCCCTCATAGCTCGTGTTCGAACACGAGTGGACAACAATAGGCTCCGACGGAGACTCTCAAATCTCAGTTTTATGGCAGGTGAGTGATGGCACGGGGACAATACTCCGTGAAACCTATCAGCTTTGTTTTTATGTTGTATACACCAGGTAGAGTCAGTCAATACTAATTACTCTGAATGCAAACACCAGGTCGGGTTGAAATGGTCACAGCAATAATGTCTTGCTTGTTTTGGCAACTCTCTGAACAGAGTCATTAGCGATCAGAAAGGGAGGAGGAAATGTAGAAATGACAGCGTTATGGGGAGGTAATGTGGATGTGTCTGTTCCCCTCCCTGACCCTGGCCTGACCCTGAGCCCATCACAGGATTGCTGTCCTTTGTGTCATGCTTCTCCATGCTGACTTTGGAGTGTAGATTGCAGGTACAATGTGGATTGTTCTCAGTGTGTTTTCAAAGATCAGAATAACAATGGCATTTGCTCAGCTCACTCACTCACACTCATTGATCACTTGTCCCTTCTTTCACTGCCTCTGTGATCTCATCAACTGGCCCGCTCTCTTTTTCAGACTGAATAAACTAAATCATCAGCTTTTTTTGTAAAATTATTGCATTTACTTTCATAAAATGCCCTAAATTATTACCACAAATTATTGCTACATATATTTTGCAGGATTATTCTGCCTGTACTTAAGTAAGGTATCCAAAGATTCTATTTATGGAAAGAAAAATCTGTCATCACAACACATCCATGACGCTACCTGGCATCTTACTGGGGGGTGAAGAGCTGGTCTGGGGATGATGTGGCGAGCTGTGTGACAGCAGAGGGTTGATGCTGTGAGTCGGCGTACTGTAGGCGTCCATGGCCAGTTTCTGTCGGAAAGCTTCCTCTTTACGCCGGTTCGCGAACCAGTTGTAGACCCGAACTTCAGTGACTAGATTAGAGCCGAGGCCTTGAGCTTTGGAAGGCGACACTCCCCTCTGAAGACACTCAGCTCTGCCGGAAGCAAACGTAAAAGGTTGAAAAACACGTTCAGGTCAAATTAAAACGTGTGGTTGGATGCTTTGTTTGTCTACCTGTTGCACTCCTCCACCAGAGCTTCCCTCTCTTCTTTGCTGGGGTTCTTCTGTCTTTCATAGGCCTGGTACAGGATTTGCTGAGATGCAGGTCCCCATTTGAAACGGTTACGTCTCATTTTCTTGCAGGAGGGTTCACTGCTTACATCCTCACCAGGTTGACCAATGCCCTGACCGGACGGGTTGTACTCTGGGAAGAAAAACACCGGATCCTGATTGCCTTTGTCTGTCATATTGTTGCCAGAACCTTGCACTGCCTGGTTGAACTCTGAAAAATAAGAAGAGTTACATTCAATAACATGCAAAAACTTAAAAAAAAAATAAAAATAATATGTATATAAGTATATATATTGTCTGAAAAATTGGGGAAAGACATTTGTAAACAGAACTGGACGCATAAATCTGTACATGTGTCATCCTGCACAATGAGGAAATATCTAAGCCCACTTCATATCCCCACAGGCTTAAACACCCAAATAAAATGTCACGCTGCTGCCAATGCATTACAGGCTGAGGCCAAACTGTGAGAAACTCAAATATTAACTTACGTCGGAGAATTTCCCGCTGTTTCCTGACATACCAGGTGTAGAGAGCCGCTCGTTTCTGTGTTTTCATGGGCGTGCCTTTGTTGAGGTGCTGCGAGAGGTGAGACTGGTTCAGGCCAGTGATGTCCACCACCTCCCGTTGGGGAATATTGTGTTGCTGCATGTAACCTTTGATCATGCGGGCAGCGCGCCATGGATCCTCTCTGCATCCAGATAAAACACAGAAAACATGACTCATTTCACCCCTGAACTACATAAATCAACCCATTTTACTTCAGCTTTCATGTCAAAAATAAAACTGTTTTAGTCCCCAATAATATTCAATCATTTCAGTAGACAACAATACAAGTTTGGCTCATATTTTAAGGTGTTTTTTTTTGTGTTGTGGCCTGAAACGAATCTTTAAATATATAAATAAGACTACAATTCCCTGTTTTTCAAAGGCCTCTACTTTAAAGGGGCTGTAAGAGCAATAAGAACCCTCACAGACAGCCACTTTATCATTGTAGCCCGTTCAATAGGCTGTAAATATTTCCAAAGGTTAGTTCAAGTGGAATCAGTGAGGTTGAGAAACTCGGACTATCACGTTATATTATGTATGATTTCACTCAAGAGGTTTGTATGTAGAGAAGGATGTCAGGTGGAAAATTAAAGGTGTGTAAAAAGTGCATAAAGTGGAAAAAAAAATCATGCATAACTTGGAAAAAGAGATTTTATGACTTTGAAAAAATATGCAAAATAAACGGTCTGTAAAATGTTTTGCAGCAAAGTTCAGATCAGACAATAAAATGCATTTGTCAAGTAAACATTACATTTTATAAAAATGAAGAAACTGTGGAAATTAGGTCCTGATTATGACATGATACACTGATGTTTTGTCTATTTGCATATGAACAATATGAGCATAGGCAATAAATAATTAGTCCATTCGTTTTGAAGTTATTAGTTTTATTAATTGGGACTATGAATCCCTGAGTTAAATGAGTGTTAAGTGTTTTTTTTGTTTTTTTCATGGCCGTCACACGCTTTTCCAGCCACTGAACAGAACAGAAACATGTGAAAACGGAGTCGGAGGTAAAATGGAGACTTACCCACAGTGAGCAGAGATTAGCAGGTCCAGACACACTGACATCCGTAATTATAGCAAATCTACACACGACTGTTTGTTTTGGAGAATGTGGAGGCCTACGTCTAAGTCTGCGGGTTAAGTGGGAGATGTTAGTTTATAACTTTTGACAATGAATAACCAGATCTCCATTCACTCTAATCACACGCCAGTGTGTATCTTTCAGTTGATGATTTATAGAATAAAATTAATAATAACTTAACTACACGTGGGTTAGTTTTGATTTTCTTCCGGTCCTGTTAGAGTCTGTAGAAAACAGATTTTAATGTAAAACAACGGACATAAATTAAATAGGAAGGACAAGTGATTAGGCTGACATTTTATATGAGTGAGTTAGAAACACTCAAACTAAACAGTCGTTGCTAATAATTACATATTATTATCATTATTACTATTAAAGAAATTAATTATTTTAAAAATTGCTTCCAGATTTATTTATTTATTTTTTTACATTTCGTTGTCTTTTTTTTATCCTAAATGGTCGAACAGAAGCCGCCTTTACTCACTTTCTTCTCGCCGGATTTTATCATTGAAAGGTGGAGTATAGTTAATAATAAATAGATCTGAGTTCAGCTGATATTTTGCAAAGGTAGCCTAAAGAAATAATAATCCATGTGGATAATTAGTAACTAGAATGTGAAAACAAAGCCGTGGCGCGTTATTTTAAACGCGTAACTCCAGATGTGGAGGTGTTTTTTACGCACCGAAAGGCCTTTTTATGTAACTGTGAACACAGGCAGTTTTTAAGGCCACAAGTGGAAAACTCCGGAATATAAAGACATAATAATTACATATAACATGTGCTGTTTGTTTATATATATATTCTTTGCCTTTTTAATTTTTGGTATACTATATTAATTTCCCTAAATATCTTTTTTCTTCTTTTAAAACAGGTCAGAGGCCGCATTCAAACTCACGCCAACATGCGCTCCACCTCCGCCCTCTGCTCGATGGCCTCCTCCGTGTTGAGCGACTGGAGCTCCTTCAGTATCGGTGGGGTGTCGTAGTCGTCCCCGTCCTCGGAGCCTTCGTCTCCGGACAGCTTCCCCTTGCTGTGGCCGTTGGTGAGCTGGTGGAAAACGGGCTTCGTGTCGATGTCCCCTCCGTTCATCTTGGCGCTCGGGGGCGCAGGAGACATGGGAATGCTCTCCAGTTTGACGCCAAAGCCCGGCGGGTTCGGGTCCATATCATCCAGGGCCTGGATCAGGACATCTTTGGTAACTCCTGAGTCCAGCAGGGCGCTGAGGAGCTCCTGCTGCAGGGATGTCAGCTTGGATACCATTTTAGAGAACATTAAAAACTCAACATAGGCCTGCTGTGTGCGCGCTGGAGCAAAGGGAAAGGGGAGGACAGAGGGGAACAGTCAAAAAGGAGAAAACAAAAATAAAGTTCCTGTCTTCCTCTCTAGTCCAGCGTTGTGTGGTGACACCTGCTCCGAGAAGTTGCTTCACTTCCCTGTTGAGGGGAGGATGGAGCTACTTTGCCATGATGCTTTCTCAGTGCAGGGGAATATAAAACATGGTAATGAGTGGGCCGGCTGATGGAGCCTTATGTAAATCCACAGAATAAGGCTCGCTCTGGCCGAGCTAGACATGTGTTTACACTGCAGCTCTGCGGCTTTTATTGGCTCTTCTTATCAGCAAAACTTTCATGGACTTTGGACCCAGTCGAAAATGCCATAAAGGCTTCTATAAGAAAGGCGAGATCCACATATTCACACCGCTGGATCCAATTCACTCTGCGCTTTTACGCGTACTTTTCACTCAACAGCTCTTCTGTTTACGCATGTCTGTATTTAAGAATTACTTGGTTTATTTGCTTAAACTCAGAGTTATTACACGTTGTCATTAGCTGTTTGTTTCCAATGGCCTCATTATATAAAATAGGTGTTAATGAGGCGCTGGTGGTTGTTGTTGGCTTCATTAATGTGGGTTTGTTGACTTTGAAGAACCAGAGTAATCTCATTAGTTTTAGACTTATTTATGTTTTAAAAAAATCTACTAAAATAGATCAAATCCAGTGATTCTATCAGTCACAAAATCCTGTTCCATATTCATCTGACGAATAGAAAAATAGACATATATATTACGATCATTTTATTTTAAAGGGACAGCCAACAGTTTGTGTTTAATCTTCTTTACGCATGACACAAAACAAACAAGTTCCACAATTTGCTCATTTCAATGTTTCATTTCATTTTCTTTATAATCCCATAAACTTTTAGATTAACTTAATTTAAGTTAATTAATTCAATAAAACCTAAAATACACATTGAGATGTCAGAGATGATTTTCTAATGTAAACTGAGGGGATTAGGAAAATATAACATAAGAAGTTTATAATGAATAACGTTCATTTTCAGTGTTCCCTCTGAATCTGCAAAGAAACAGAGATGCTCTATCACAGGCTCAAGAAAAAAAAAGCATAATAATAATAATAATAATAATAATAATAATAATAATAATGGCTGTTGTATGTAATGGTGGAAAAAAACACACATTTTAATTAGTAAATAAATTGGAAAAAGTTTAAATGTATAAAACAGCAATATATAAATAAATAAATAAATACATAAATACATAAGTAAATACATAAACAAACAAATAAGCTTGATTACTTTAAATTAGTTTTTCCTTTTTTAATTCAGTTTTTTTAGTCCATTGTTGAATTTCCTGCTGTCTTAAGAGCCAAAGTTTATCAAGTCAAACTTTAGAAAGTGAAAGATTATTAATAAAGAATTAATAACAAAAGGGAAAGCAGAAATCCTCACAGTCAAAGTGAAGCACAGAACAGGAACCTTCAAATTTCAGACTTCAAACACTAAATACATAAAACATAAGCCTGTGGAAGGTAGAGGTTTTACAGGAAAATGAACACAGTGAGTATTAATAGGAGGCATGTTCTTAAGGATATAATAAAATGTTTTTATATCGGAACTTTGAGACATATGCTGTTATGAATGTCAGACTGATATGTTTTAATTACTATTTTCTATAAAATATCAAATGTTTTAATAAATTAATTGGAGTGAAGCTTAATAATAAAAACATAGCGGCCAAATATATTATATACTTTCAATAAATTATTTTCAAAGAAGTCGATCAATGTTATACTTTTTCTCATTTCTTCACTCGTTCCATTACATTTATTGTTGTGATGCAGTGACATTTACAGGTTTTCTTCACTTTTCAGTGTTAAATAACCCTCATAATCTTAAATAGCCACAAGTGATCAGAAGCGTCTACTGATCTACAAAGTTTCTTAACTTTTTTTAACCACTAATCCTATCATTGCATTTACATAATTCAGGTAAAATGCAGTTTTTCCATCTTTTCAACAGAATCAGATATGACCCATTTGGACATTCAGAGGCTGTGAAGTGAATGTGGAAACACTACAACACTGACAAATGACAGTGGTTGTAGACTCTGCTTTTTATATTCACTTAATGGTATATTTGGTTGCTGGAAAATGCAGAGGATAAATAGTAAATAGAGTTTAAAATTTCAGAAGGCTTAAATACAGAGAAAAAAACCATAAAACCAGTCTTTAGGGGTCTTTAAGGGTTAAACATAAAGTCCATAATTACTTTCTTTCAGTTGAAACAAACTTATGATGCCGTTGACGTAACTGTGGGTTCATTAAACATACAGTCAAAGCCTTTGTGACGCGTTAATGCTTTACTCAACAGGTGTCAGATTTACAGAATATTCAACATCTACTGGAAACTATAGAAGGTATAGACAAACATCCATTAACCCAGTGGTTCTCAGGCTTTTTCTGTCGGGCCCCCCTTTGGAGGACGAAAAATCTCAGGGTCCCCTCAACCGCAACATTTTAACAGTGATGCGATTATAACTTTTATTGAAAGAAACCTCATACTTTTTGCTTTTATTTGTTGTGCAAATTAAAATAACTTGTATTTTTGCTTGAATAATACAAATAAACTTAATAAGACTGCTCCCTGACATAATATCTTTCCAAATAAAATGGGAAATGTCCAATAATCTTACAACTATGACACTAAAGTTTCTTTTTTTTTTTTTTTAAGAACAACAAACCCTACAGACTCAATGTTACTTATACATCAAATGAAACATTCTCTATATCGAACCTTTAAGTGTTTTATCACCATTTATTTATAATATTATCCTTTGAATTTTGGATTTTATCTTTACAAATCATGGTTTTTTCCTGTATATTTAATTTACTGATCATGAAGGTATTGATAAAAGCTCAGATTAAAGTTGAGGGTTAT
>JAPTYQ010000006.1:28207416-28217518 GCA_029814465.1 Ostorhinchus cyanosoma | reverse complement strand
ATATTGTTTAAACAACAGCCTTTGTCAGAACATTCACTGTTAATAAGGATTCACTGTGTTAAACTCTTATACATGTTACATGAAACTACTAATATTTGATTCATAAAAAAAATATGAGTAAAAGTGGATATTCTACATATACACTGAGAAAATTGGGATGGTGTCTGGTGATAATAAAAAGAACCACAGATCCTGTATGTTCACTCAGAGATCTATGTTTTGTCAGTTCAGTCTGCACAGGACACGTGTGTGCAGTGAACCAGAGACACTTCAATGACCAACAAACAGACCAACACTCACTCCACTGAGATCATCTGGATCCGATGAGGGCGCCACATCCACCACTTCCCTGTTTGGAACTCCTTATGATCACAGTTTTGTGTCTCAGTCCAATACCTTCAAAAGATTGTGATAAAAAAAACAGCTTGTTAAATTAGGATTCCAAAAGTACAAGCAGACATTCAAATATTCTAACTGAAGTTGATGTCTGTAATGGAGGTATTCAACCACCGGACCTGCAGGTTAAGATCAACAGGTGGATCTCCACTGGCTTTGACCACAGAAGTACAAACACCACTTCCTTAGCCAGATCCAAATAACATTCTACTACTCGTCTCCCAGAACCAACATCCAGACCTTTTCCTACTCAAAACTCCGCTGTGGGTCGTATGGAAGGCTCCTCTCCCCCCTCATGTTTATCAGTGTTGAAAGGTCAGTGGGTGACTCATGATACGATCACTGCTCTGATTAAGATGTTCAAAGAAGCCTGTGCAGCATCTCCTCAAAAGACAGACCACACTGCCATCATCCAGAGTCTGTCAGACGGAGCTCTGCAGGAAACTGCCATCCCAAACAACACGACCACAAACTCTACCGTGTCAACCACATCATCAAAGCTGCATCAGAAGACCTCTGACCGCAGTGTGGCTCTGCATCACAGCATGTGGAAGCTATGATGAAATCTGAAGAAACAGTTTTTGCTGATACTGATGAAACGCAAACATTTTCCTGAAGCAGCCGAAGAAGACCATAGTTTAGGGTTTGGTTTCTGCTGTGGGTAGTTTTTTGAGGCCCTCCTCCTGGCCGTCCACAACTCCATGTCCCCTTCCCTCTGAGTCTTCTTGAAGGAAATAGTTTTATTGGCTCATCAAGCATCGCGCTTTGTCTCACTTGATGTGATCAAATTCAGCGGAAGGAAGTATTTGTATTATCACACTGTACAGACCAGTGGTTCTCAACCCTGGTCCTCGAGGCTCCCTATCCTGCATGTTTTAGATGTTTCCCTCACCCAACACCCCTGATTCAAATGATCAGCCTATCATCAAGCTCTGCAGAAGCCTGATAATGGCCGTCAGGTGTGCTGGAAGAGGAAAACATCTAAAACATGCAGGATAGTGGCTCTGCAGGACCAGGGTTGGACCTGCCTGATCTAAAATGTAAAACATATTAACTGTACACTGCAGACAGTGTGCAGCTCAAATCTGACAAACAAGAAAACCTATAAAGAAAATTCTATCCTTCAAGATGAATGCCAGAGCTTTGTCACATCTTTCACTTCAATTCAGTTCATGTATTTTGATGTGTCGCAGAAGACATGAGAGGCACTTATTACATGCAAAAACCTAAAACGACAAACTGTTAATGGTTATATGGTCACCGATGTCCATAGTTCATTCACTATTAGTGTCGTGACACACGATCAGCCAAAAACAAAACGACCACTGACAGGTGAAGTGATAATAATCTCCATACACTGGCATCTACTGGTGTGTAATGTATATTAGGCAGTAAGTGAGTTCTTAGTCTTTCAAGTTAATGTATTGGAACACATCAACATCAAGGATTAAATGTTCACAGGTTGACTAATGTACACCAGCCACTGAAAGGTCCCACTGTAAGGAGATAATTAACATTATTACCACTTCAA
Source organism: Ostorhinchus cyanosoma (assembly GCA_029814465.1). Taxonomy (NCBI): domain Eukaryota; kingdom Metazoa; phylum Chordata; class Actinopteri; order Kurtiformes; family Apogonidae; genus Ostorhinchus; species Ostorhinchus cyanosoma. The sequence goes on along the minus strand of JAPTYQ010000006.1, from coordinate 28,215,591 downwards.
CTGTCAGAGGTCATAATATTATCGCTGATTTTGTGTAATATCCTATTCATGTTCAAGAGTTTTATGTACACACATCGCTGCCTTCACCTGTTATTGCTGCTCACAGCTATATGTGGATGAGTGTTTATGCACATACGCTGATATTAAACAGGGACAGAAAGGGAATTTGTAGCTGGAAGCATAACCTCATCTACAAAATAATACTCAACAACCACATATTTTCCTGTAAACACATGCAGCATCAACATATAAAGTATCAGTGAGACATGCCTTCGATGGACCAATGTAGTTATTATAGTTGTAAATCAGTACCTGTTTATAAAGCTATACAGATGGCCATCATTCACACCTTGCTTCAGCCGTTTAACAAAAATGACATGTTTGTTCTCACATTTTTCCAGCATGTCCTTGGAAAAGATGTACACAACCTCTGACGTCAGTTTCCTTACACATCGCTCATAAGAATAATCTCCAAGGATTTTCTTTCAGAGACAATCAAACGCACATAATTCATCCTACACACTATAGATTACACGCTACGTCATATTTTATGTATGTTCTGCTGTAGTTATTTTCATATTAATGAGGCACTTTTTTCCCTTTTATCAACATTCCCGATGTTTGAGTCTGAGTCATTTGCCTCCTTGTTATGCCAGTGTTAAGTCCGCCCACTGGTCATCGCAGTCTATGAGGCATCTGCAGAGCACAAACATTCACCACATCAATGAGAGCTATACTCTGAACAGAACAGGAGGATATTTTCAACCTGAGCCAAAACATCAGCCTGTTTGGTGCAATTCATGTTATTCAAATGCTTCTCAAATCAATGCTGTAGAGGCTGAAAGGAGCCATTTGAGACCATACTTGCAAAAATAATGTCATAATTGAAGGGTCTCAGTTTGACAGAAAGTGAGCTGGGAGAGTTAGAGCTGCTCAGATGTCAGAGTTATTAGTCTGAAAGAAGTGCGACAACACTGTAATTTCCACAACTCGCAGGAGCTCAGCAAAAGCAAAGAGAGCTACTGTCTAAGTCATGCATAACGTCCAGAGAAAGGCCTCAGTTAATACATTTAGACTGAATTCTAATCACACGGTTGAGCAATAACTGCCTCGGGGCATGCATGTCATACAAATGTACATTTAATATCCAAGCAGCGGGGCTGATTTTCTCATTCCAGTCAATTATCTGTGTGGTCTACATGTGAATGTGGCTCTGGCCGTGGGTTACAGCTCAGTGTGGGAAGATGGATGAAGGCAGCCAAAGGCACTGAAAGAGAAGCAGGCAGGTATGTGGGGGGAGGCGGTGCTAATGGAAGAAGGAAAAAAAAAACAGTGTAAAACATCAGTGAAGGTTTAGGAAAAAGAGCAGACAGATCGCTGAGGCTTTTCATGAGTGAATGAACATTAGTGACTGTGCTTTTTTTTTACTTTTACGTAACAGTCAGTGAAACAAAACACAACCAAGTCTAAAAACAGAAAAGAGGAAATGTTTCCTTACTATTAATCTTCCCAGTGATGAATTTTTACACAGGAGCTTAAAATGACAGATTTAATCATCTAAAGTTCAGGTGTCAAACATACGGCTCATGGTCCAAAACCAGCCCGCCAAAGGGTCCAATCTGACCCGTAATGCAAAAATGACACTGAACATATTAACAGTCATTTTAGTTCAGGGGCCACATTCTGCCTGATTCAATCTCAGGTAGGTCAGATCAGTAAAGTACCTTCATAATAACCTAGAAATACTGACAGCTCCAAATTTTTACCCCATCCTCTGAAGGAGCGGCAAGGGGTATTGATTTTGGTTCAGTTTGTTTGTTTACACTATAGCAGCAAAACTGTTGGTTGAATTCATACCAAACTGGGTTTAGAGAGTGCCAGTGACCCAGAAAAGATGTAGTTAAATTTAGGGAAAAGTAGGTCAAAGTTTAATTTTTTTTAAATGTCTTTTCTTCGCCCATTTACTTAGAATGGGCAAAATTTCAAATGTCTAACAAAACATCAATTCTGTTTCAATTTATTTCAAAATTGGCATATATGGAGGCAATTGATATGCTGACATCAGCAAATGCATAGACATCGATGCCAAAATAAGCTACAGTGTGTGTGAGGGGCGGGGCTTGTTGTACCTGCCACCTCTTATTCTCTTTTGGTTTTAGTGTAAAGAAAAATGTGAATAACCTGAGCAAATATGAACAACATGAAATATCTAAGTGAAGTAAATGCACTTTTAACCATATTCTGCCTGTTACTAAATGTTTTATGTATTTGCAGATCCACTGTTATGTGGAAATGGGAAGCTTAGGCATAATATTGTAATAGTATCGTAAAAATTGCACTTTTTAAAAAAATGAATTTTGTTTTTTTCATGTTATTCACATTTTTCAAAGGATAGTTTGTACATGTAAACACTTTTATAATGCAATTTAGCATTTTTCCCTCCAAAACATAGACAAAAGCTTGGAGTTGACATTTATGTACTATTATAGTATCTGGCCCACTTCAGATCATAGTGGGTTGAATTTGGCCCTGAACTAAAATGAGTTTGACACCCCTGATCTAAAGGATTTTCTAATATTTAGTCTAACTGGTCCAATCAACAGAGTATCTTGTGTCAGCTACTTTGACCTCAGTCTGTCTAAAGAAATTATTCATTAGTCCCTTGTCTTTTAATTTGTCTACTTTTTTCAGCCCGACTGCTGCTGTGTGCTCCTGTTTCTACAGACGTCCATTTACAGACATCACGTAAGTGAAGCGCAGACTGAACACGTCACACAACACACACTCCACAGCAGAATCTGTCAATGAGAGAATAAACGCTCCTTCATTTCAGGTTAAGAGCTGATCACTGGATGTGGTCATGATGAACTGGAAGTTGGGATGGTTTGATGGAGCTCATAGAATGAATGTGAATTTTCTGCATGAATTACAGAACATGTAACCTAGATGCATTTCATTACATCAGCTCCAATGTTGATACGTCATCTGTGGTATGATACTGAACTCTAACATCTGTTACTCACATCCATCCATGTGTGTTATAATGTCAAGACAGGACCATATATATCTAATATAATATATCATTACCCCGCCCCCTAAAGGAGAGGAAAGGGGTATTGGTTCAGTTTCTTTGTTTGTTAACACTCTAGCAGCAAAACTATTGGTTGAATTGATACCAAATTGGGTTTACCCAGTGACCCAGAATAGATCTGATTACATTTTGGGAAAAGTAGGTCAAAGTTCAAAGCTTTTATGAATTTTTTAAATCTCTTTTTTTTTTCCATTTACTAATAAATTAGCAACATTTTAAAAGTCAGTATCAGCAAAATTGGTGGTTGAATTCATACCAAATAAGGTTTATAGAATGCCAGTGATGCAGAATAGATTTTACATTTTGGGAAAAGTAGACCAAAGTTACATTTTTTTTATGAATCCCCCCCCCAATATACTTATAATGGCCGAAATTTCAAATGTCTTTAAAAACATCAATTTTTTTTTAATTTACTTCAAATTTGGCACATACAGAGGCAGCTGATATGCTGACATCAGCACACGTATAGACATGGTGACCTCAGCTGGATCGATGCCAAAATAAGCTACAATATGGTGGAGGGTTATCATAACAGAAACAAAAAAAACTGAAGAAAACATGACTTGAAAGTGGCATTTTACGCCAATATTCACATGTATTGATAGGATTAATGGATCAACAGGTATTAAACAGTTTAGATCAGTAGATGCTTTTTGTCACCAGTGGCTGTTTGGGTCTTTATGGGTTAAAGCAGCATCAGTCACAATCACGACTGATACATTAGCAGGCTTTCATTCTTACATTGTAGCCCAACACTAAACCAATGATGTCACATTTACGTAGCCGTGCCTCTTGTCTCTGTGACTGAAGGTCTCACATTTGTTGCCATGGACTGTTTTTCACACAAAACCACTTGAGCCAAAAATCATTCAGAGCAGACACAGCGAACCCACTCGAGCTGCACTGTGCACCATGCAGCTTCAGTGCTTCAATGCCGACACCTACATTCAGTGTTGTTCTGTCACCTTGCACTGCATTGGATTTCTATTGTCTATTGTATTACTTATTGTATAATTGGCAGGTTTGAAACTGGCAGAGGAATAAAAGAATGGCAGTCCTTCTGGTGATAAACAATTACTGCAAACTGGATATAAATTTAGAAATGTACTGAGGTTTTTGGAAAAAAAAAAATAGTACAATTAGCACAGATTAAACCTCACTTTGACATTCATATATATTCTAAATGCAATGAACATTCTCTGATTATAGTTATGTTCTAAATTTAGTGCCACTCATTCGTACCTTCTTTGGCTATTGTGTTATTAAAGTGACAGTTTTATAAACTTGTCTCTCCTGCACAATGGATTGACTTTTGTTTTTCTTGCTTATCTTTTTTTCATTCTGCAAACAAATAAATAGCACACTATGTTTTAAGTGCACACTATATGTGGACAAAAAACAACAGGACACTTCACACCTTCACTTTACAGACTTCACTTTCTTCTTGACTTGAAATGCGTTATGGTACATGTCAAATTAATATTTAAGTTTAAAAGATCCATGTTTCTCTGAGTAAAAACTAGTAAAAATCAGATAAAAACAGAAGCTTTTAGGAGCCTTTAAGGTGTTTTCACACAGAGTACTCAAGTCTGCTTCTTTTTATCCATGTGAACACAACCGTACCGTGTCAGAGTCCATTTGAGAAGTAGGTCCTGGATCCGCGCCACCTGTGATCCGGCTCAGTACGATTCCAATGGACGAAACCGTGCCGGAGGCCGGATGTGACGTCATCATCATTCCGCCAGCGGAAGTGGGTTCATCCGCATAAAAACAGACACTGCTCCCATTTTTTCTTTAAAAATCGTCAGATCCGTGGGCTCAGGTTCAGTTTATCTACCGAACCACTGGGTGGAATATCAGGGACAACGAAGGTCGCTCTGCTTCTCTTTTCCTCAAACAGACTAACAGGTAAGTGTTTATCATCTTCTGACTTCCGCTCAAGTTGAATAGTGACAGAATTCCTCCACACCGCCACCTACTGTTTGGCCCTGGAACACTCATACTCTGGCCCGGGTCATGGTACCAGTGAACGGACTGGAGGACACTGTGTGAAAGAACCTGATGGGGACAGTGGAAACAGAAGTCCTCCTAAACATGGAAATACACTGACCATTTCACAAATATATGGTTAGAATATTTCAAACAAATTACGATTAAAAATAAGGTTCATTACAATCAGTAAAACTGAAGCTTTCCTAAGTATTTTAAGTGACAACATGAACAAAATTAACCCTACAGATGAAAGGTTTATTGCATTATAAAATGATATTTATTGACATTTCATAGCTCAGCTTCATTGTGAATTCACAGCACGCCCATACTTTTACTCCATAGCGTAGATGTATCTGATGGGTTTCAGCACAGTGTGTTACTGCAAACTACAATAGTCTATAGCTGCTCACAATATGCCACTCTTCTGTTAGTTGATTACTCAATACAGAGAACAGCAAAGAAATAAATATTACACAGCACAAGCTCTGGTTTTACAAAAGGGTTCATTCACAGTAGAGCAGGGAAATACAATACATTTGATTAATCAAAGTTTTGCTTACTGAAAATTGTGAAATTTACCTAAAAAAATAAATAAACAGATCACAAAATTGAGAATATTCCTCTGGAGAATTTTCTTGCAAAAAATTTTAAACAATTTGGGTTGTTTTTTTTCCTTGTAATATATTGTGAATGTGTTCCTTAGGTCACATGGCAGAGTTTTAGTCAAGAGGACAAAAATGAAAAAGTTTTAGCTTGAACTCAGTCAGATTAATATAAGATTTTTTTAACTATAACTGCTTAGGTTTGATTCACTCCGACTCTGGAGTGAGTGTTTTGTTGTGACATAACAGACTGGTGATGATACTGGCTGCTCCAAAGTAAAACTCCGTTTTAAGCAGTGTTCTTGTTAGCAGGCGACTATTCAATGTGGGAGGAAAAAAAGGCCACAGTGTAATAAGTCAACAAGTAATTTTTATTTTATCGAGTTTATACGATTTTGGTTCTGTAGCAACCTACTGGATAACTCTAATGAAGTGCAATTGTACTCAAGCCGGTTACAGTTGAGAGCAATGACAGGCACACGTTTTGTGCAAATTTAACAGCATTGGAACGGCTCCTACATAAACACAGCAAAAATACATGCCAGAGGAAACAATACTAAAACAGTTTACATTGACAATAGTTAGGAAGACTTCCCTCAAAAACAATGTCAATCCAAGCAAACACTTGAGATACACATTTCACCCACTGCTGGACGATGCGAGAACAACCGAGTAAACATTCAGTCTTACACACAGCAGGAAATGTGTGGCGTTATCAACTTCATGGACCAACTCCTTCCAATCTGCCCTCCTAAACAACACTCTTCTTCAGTAACAAGACATTGTGCATTAAACTAATTATATCAATATTGACATGACAAAATGAAAACCCAGAATCAGTGTGCTAGACAAGAAATACACCTACTCGCAGCCGTTCAAGTCACAACTCTAAATGCCTTGTCTTTCATGTGTCTGGCAGTTGACTAGCATTGCACGAAAAAAAATATATATATATGTAAGGGTTGATGCAACTCGAAATCATAACAAGCCACGTTAGACGACAACCATGTGCCGTCACGTTTTATCTGAATCTCCTTCCCAACGCCGCTCCATAGCGATCACTGAAAACAGACACATATCAGCTCAATCAAATATCTACACACTCAAAAGTGAAAGTTAAATAATGCAAATTATTTCGTTCACATACAGTGAGAGATGATAAAGAAACCGCAGTATTATCTTCCAAACATGCAAAAACACAACTGTATGACTGAAATCTAGGTAGGTGAGTTGGGAAAGTTTGGTAACCAGTCTGTACTGTTATTACTTGAATGTTACAGGCAAAGGGTTGCGTATGTGAGCGTTATTTGCGCCTTCATCCTTCACAGTGAAAATTTGTGGTTGATAAACTACTGTATATCACTTCGTGTCATAGCCCTGGAAAAACCTGCACTGGCCTGTGTTAGTTCCTAAATGTCGAGTGGGTTTCGAGTTCTGACTTTGTTTCTAGTGGCTGCTAAAATTTAACCTGTGGGTACTTTCTTCATTTGTAAACTCATAAATATTAAACGGCTTTGCCAACTAACTTGCTTCATTTCTAAACTCATAAATATTAAAAAAGGCTTTGCCAACTTAGACAACATAACAGCTTTATGTTAGAACAGGATCTAAACTAAACTCATGCAGTCAGATTAAACTATCTTTTGATCTCCTTGTATCCTACGGAGGCTGTGAGTGGATTCATCGTGTTAAAGGATAAGAGCCTTCTTAACCAGCTTCTTTTCACAACCCTCCTTTAAATCTTAACATTGTTTAGATAATGAATTGTTAAAACTGGTGCACACAGTACGATTTTACCATCTAAACCGACAGATGGAGTCTCATACAACAGGGTCTGGCAATGCCACTTGTGAAGGAAAGCAGATGCACCACTACATTCTAAGCTTTCCTTTATTATACAATCAAGGGCCACGTTGAATCTTTTACAACTGAGAATTTAACAGCATTAACAAAAACTACTTCAGTTGCTTTCAAATGGCAACTATCGAAAAGTAAACTTACTGTAACATACATATTAAATAGTGTATAGTCCATGCAACTGCGCACGGCCGGTTTGCATCATTATGGTATGTCATTATTAGTGTATGGGAGACATCAGCCACCAGTGCATTTCCGAGTACGGTTCAGGGAGAAGAACTCCTCAACACCTCTCAGAAACCCCTCAGCCAGACTTGAAGAGCAAAATAGCCACTTGGCCCAAGTAAAAGTAAATGAAATGCTTCGTCTCGTGGGTCACGTAGCTGCCGAAGTTCCTCCCAACGATGCAATGCCAGGTTGGGTTGTACTTCTTGTCAAACTCCTGAAACAGAGGTTGAGAGAAGGGGATCAGTAAGCGGCAGTCAAGCCCTCGCTCTGCAGGTCAGATGCAGCTAGTACTTTCATTATCAAGTTATCTGCCAAATTCTGTCTTGATTAATTATTTAAGCAGTACAATGGGAGGCCATGGTAAAACAATACCAGGGGACTAGTGTAAACTGCTTATTTTAATGC
>JAPTYQ010000006.1:28159031-28174843 GCA_029814465.1 Ostorhinchus cyanosoma | reverse complement strand
TATATATATACACACACACACACACACACACACACACATTTATTTATTTATTCATTCATTCAGGTAAAATATGTCAGATCAGCACATACCAGAGCCACAGTCCTGGTTAAGGTCCATAGTAATGGAGAGGTTGAGGTTTTCAGAGCGAAAAGCTCTATAGGAGTCATGAGGTTGTCCTGAGGTCACTTCTGCAACATTCTCTGCACTGCAGAGCATTACAGCATGGTGGTCATGAGGATTACCATGGCAAAGCCACTGGAGATCAAGCGTCATACACAGGTTGGGCAAGTGCAGAAAACAGATATCATCATACCTATTGAGGAAAAAAAGGCAGTTAATAAATCTGACAATATGCAAATAATTTCTAGTCTAAGTTGAGTCCCTTTGCCTCCACTTACTTTGATGCTGTCCTGACGTTTACATCCAAGTCCCCTTTAAAAACAAACTGCCCAGGGTTCCAGTCAAAGTTGAGCTTACTCCATTCCCAGTGGAGGTTTTCTGTAGTGTTGTAAGGGTCCTGTAAGAGGTCAAAATTAATATTTTAAGTACCGTCACACAATAATGCAAAACATCTTCCTGAAAGATAGATAACTGTTAGCATTGTTAGCTAGATAGTGGTTTACCTCTGTAGCCAGCTGATGAAGATTTGCTTGCTCAATGTCCATTACCCAGTGCCCGTGAAGAAGGAGACGACTTTTGTCCCACCAGGCCAAGAGAGGAGAAGGATCTACAGTGGGTTTGGTCAACAAGTCGACTGACTGGCCAATCAACGTCCAGGCAGGGTCCCAACATGGCCCCCATACAATTGTGTACAGAGAGATATTGGCTGCATAGAGGTGGAAAAAGTAGAAAAAGTTAAATCATAAAAATTATCATTCAGATGCATAAGACTTGTTATTTATTATTTGTGTGATTCCTTTTATAAAACCAGAAACATTTATTTTGGTTTAGTACAAATATTATTTCTCCAAGCAGTTTACTCTTTGTCAAGGTTAGAACTACCTCAAAGTCTCAAAATTTCCTCTTAAATATTGGGTCTGAATAAAGACCTGGGAATAACCCATGTGAGTTTCAGATAAATATTTAATAACTAGCTTCTTCAAATCCAGCTACAAAACAGATCAAAGATTGCACTGGGAAGTGGAGTTAGACTAATAATATTTTTCAAACTTGCATTTAAAGTCATAGTAGAATTTGAGAGGTGGCATATTCCTGGGGACTGTCACATCCCCGAAGGGCAGGCCAAGTGGGACAATCTCTCTGCGATGGGCTCGTGCCTGTCCATCCTGCTCTGTTCCAATCAGACGGCCTGAAAGTTCCCAGTCTCGGATCTCAAACAGGTAGCGAGGGTAGTCCCGAATTCTCACTGGAACAGAGACAGAGAACCAAAAAGTAAACTTAAGTGTGGAGCTCCTAACTAAATTTCCTTTCAAGTGTATCATAAAAACGATATACTTACCCAAAAAGGCAGCAAGCTTAAATTTGACTGCTCGACACCACTGCACCACCAGAGGGAGTCCATCTCTTGGAAAGGGACTTATCCCATCAATGTCCCTCAGCTGCTCCCTGACTCTTTCTGGCCCATGGAGAGACTGGTCAGCCAAAATTACGAGCTCCAAGTCTGACACAGTCCAGGTCAGCAATGACTTCCTCATGGGTGTGTTGGCATAGAGACGGCGTGAACGTTGGATGTAAATCTCGATGTGCTTTTTCTCCAGTGAACTATACAGCTCCTCTATTTTCCTGGCAGGCAGAAGTTCTCCATGCTGTTTGCGCAGATCAGCAACTTTCTTATCCAGGAGCTGCAGACGCTTGGCACTTTCCTTACTCTCATCCTTCATCAACTCGTAGTTATCCCTCAGCTTGATTTCAAAGACATCATCCAGGAAGACGAAGGAAAACTGGCTGATTTTAAACACAAGGTCAGGAGGCAGACGTTGGCTACTTGTGGTCTGGTTTTGTGACCGATGCAGAGTCTTCAACCATTTCTGCACGCTAATGGCCATGTCAAAGGTGTTTGAGAAGTTGTACTGGTAAGGGAATTCAACAGCCATGGAGGGGCAGGTGAGGACCCAGACACGATTGTGAGGAGTGGTGAGGAAGGAGAAGGGGTCTCTATGCAGCTGCATTTCTGTCAGTTCTGCATACGTCTGGACATCCAGGTCTTTGAAAGATACAATGTTGTTGCCATCAAAGTTAAAGATCAGAGAAGGGGAGCGTATGTGCATGGAACCAGCATTCTTGGAGATTGAGAGAGCTTCTGTGTGCAGCAGAATGTAGTTCTGCTCACTCACATGTGCCGTTAAACGAGTAGATCGCAGGTCCACATGCACACAAAGCCCCCTAGTCTGGTATGAAACTGTTCCTTTGTCAATAGGTTTAACTGGAGTGACACCTCCCTGTTCTCCACTAAGCATATGCCAACAAGCCTGAGCCTCAGTCATGTGTTGATACAGGACCATGTGATCTGAAGGTGTCCATTCGACAGCAAGCTCCTCTTCACACTGAACCTGATAAAAGTCATGGCAGGAAAAGGTCAAACATTTGATATACACTGTTGCAGCTAAAGATAGATAAATAGAAATCACATTACCTGAAAGGTGTAGGTGGTAATGTGATAAGAGAAGGCAATTGTGGTGAGTTTTAGCACAGGGTTGGGGGTCTGTGAGGCAGGACAGCACACTTCCATGTTCTCTGCGACTGTCTTGACCACAGACAGGCTAACGCCCTGCAGAGTCACCCTGGAGCTCTCTGCAGAGCTTGCAACACTAACAGTATCCATCCGCATTGAGACAGCCCCTATAGAGAACACATAAAAAAAAGGAACAAAGATGAAAAATGGCATTTTACTATTGCGCCATGTAGAATCTCACAATTATCGTCTATTCTACTATGTTTTCCATATAAACTGACCAGCCACATTTGAGAGTGTGAACATATTGACATCCTCCAGATGACAGTCCAGTTTAAAAAGCAGCTGTAGTTGTGAAGAAGGAATGAGTTCAGTCATGCCGTCACTAGGGGGGGACACAGTGGCCACATCTGACAGCTGTTGCTCCTTGTCATGAGGAACACAGATCAGGGACAGCAGGCGAGACAGACACAGTGCACAAGTCTCTGAAAGCTCCACTTGAAATCCTTTCAGATTGGACTCCATACTCAAACTTGGAGGCTGACTATTACCCTCCATGTGAGGTCGGGTGAAACTCCCCTGGAGGAATGAGATGGAGAGAACATTAGCATTATCAGTGCTGAATGTTTCTACACCAACTTTTAGCAAATACGCCTTTCCACTTATACTGTTTGACGTAGATACAAAGTTAGAGCTCTGATTAATATTGTCTTTAAATGAAGCTAGAGAATTGACACACACACACACACACACACACACACACACACACGTTTTAGAAACTGCTTAAACCTACCTGAAGATTGAGAGAGTCTAGAATTAGGGCTTCTCCCCACACATGTTTACCAGGTGGGTGGGGTGCTTGCTGGATATGGGAACCCTGACCCACTCTCCACCAGAAGTTGTCCAGGGACAGTGAAGCCCGTTGGTTCACATTCTGGGACTCTTTGTCAACTTTAATGTCAAGCAGATGCTGCAGTTCTGAAAGTGCAGAAGGTACAGCCATTACAAAGTATCATTTTGAGAAAATGCACTCAAAATGGCTGCATAAAAAGCTGTGAAAACCCAGAAGCAGCAGAGAGTTTTAGTTAATAAGTAACATTTAAAGGGCACTCTAAGGAAAGACCTTATCTAACCTAGCTTGACATGTTTGTAAATGGGTGACCCAAAGTCCACTTTTAAAATAAAACTATCATGACTGATTGATGGAAAATCTGATAGTTGGAAAATATTAGATACAAACCAAACTAATAAAGTTAAGTGCACTTATTTAACCAAGATGGCTTGAGAAACAGCAATGTCCTCCTCAACATAACATAATCATATGACATTCACGTGCCTTTCTTTTAGAGTGTTTGTGCATGTGTGTAGCAAGTGATAAAATTTAAATACCAGCACTAGCAGAGAGGAAGCCAAGAGCAAAAGGTGTAGTGTCTCCCAGCTGAACTGAGACATTGATATTGGACACAGACGAGGTAATTGTCACAGGGGCATCGAGGTGAGGAAGGCGCCTAAGGAAAAGGAGGTTGGGCAAATAATCTAATGGACTACACAACACAACAATGTCATGGAAAAACACGAAAAATGAGTGGTGCATAAACATAGACACATGGATAAAAAAGGAAAAACAGTTTAAAAACAAAAGGAACATTAGATCCTTTATGTTATCAAATATCTCAATTATCTGGTCATTACAGGAAATATTTATTCAAAATCAAAGAGCATTTTGAACCTCTGAGTTTTCCTTTTGCAACTTGCCTTTTTCTATGTGCCGTTTTCCTGTGGCTTAGCTGTTCCCATGGAAATAGATTTAACCAATGGGAGAACTCCTGGTGACGGTAGTGAACGATGCAAGTGTTGACTGTAAATGACCCTGCAATGTCAACTGACGTAACCTAACCACAGAGAAAATATAAAAAGAAATCAAAATGATTTCACAATCCAAGTTTAGTTCAGAAACTTTCCTGATATAACGAGACCATCAGATGATTTCCTCACCTGTAGAGCAGTCTTTAGGGTGTTCACACAAAGGATTCTTTGCCTACTTTGAGAGAGGAGAAGTCCATCTGCCAGAATAAGAAAAAAACAGGAACATGCTATTCATAGCCAACTTCCTTCATCCAAATCTCTCTGCATTGTGTCTGGAGTCCAGCTGTGCACTAACCTTCAAGCAGGAGCTCCAGGTTGCTCTGGGGAAAGCTCAGCTCAGGAGTAAAGCTTTTAAGGGGAAGCTGGTCTTTGTCACGTCCATAGCAGACCTTTAAAGACTTCAGAGTCCAGTTCAGGTGCCTGTGCAAATGGAGAAAAAAAGAATATAACATATCTGAATCAATGTCATTCATTAGGGAATCAGATTGCACAAAAAATATAAACTGGATGCATGCAGCTAAAGGTAAAAATGTTGACTCACCTTTTCTGGCTGTGCATGGACAGGGTTACGTTTGTATTATCAAATTCCACATTGACCCTCTGGGGAATGAGCTGATGAAACTGTTCCACAGCCTCAGTTTGGATGAACTCACTGTCCTCACAAACTGGAAAAAAAGTGTTATTAAAACAGAGTTTCAAAAATGTTACATTATTTCATATGCATTTGAAAACCATATCACAACAAGTCTGTCGAGCATTTAACTGAGCAAAAGTCGATAAAGGGTGTATTGAGATTAACATTCCATATCAATTCAGAAGATAGTTGCTGACATAAAAGGTGCTAATGCAATGGATAAATCAATAGTGATGATGCTTTAATGCTTTTAGATGTGAAGTATAAATATGTTTCAACAAAAATACCAATGCTTGCTGACTCAGTCATTTCCTTTTATAATAATAATAATAATAATAATAATGGATTGGTTTTCTATAGTGCTTTATGATTATTATGCATAATGGTAAAATATCCACACTTTTGATACTACTCCACATTTACGCTACTGTGGTTTTACTTTTAAACACAAGATCTTAATTAATGGATAAAACAAAAAAAATACCCGTCCTGTAACAACTAAAGCAAAAAGTGGGATTCAGATTACAATTAGGCAAGCTCATAAACAGAGTATTAAAAACTGATTGCTTAATCTTCTTTAAATTGCTTGCAAAGCACCCAAATTTTGATTTATGTTTGGATTATATTTAATCTGTGAGCCTGTATCTTGTGTTCACTCACCAGGTGTATTAGTGGTGGTTTTTGTGGGAGATGGGGGCAGTAGGAGTTGACTGAGGAACAGGCCCTCATGAAGCTCTGCTATAAGTGTCCTCACACACAGGGACAAAGAACCTGGCTTCAGCTCTGGTAAACTCACATCTCCTGATAACAAAAGGCTCAGGGCTACTTCAGCCAAACATATATCCTACATTGGAGAGCAAACATATTAAATCAGATTTTAAAGTTTAGGGCAAGATGTCCATTGAAGCTGAAACAGAACTCACCAACTGACTGCTTTTAAGCACTTTACTGCTTAGCTGCCCAACTGAGAAATCCCAGGCCAACCTGCAATAGATGTTAAAAAAATACTAACTTTGTGGCATGCTCTGTTCTCTGACATATCAATTGTGGTTTAAATAATTTAGTTAGAAACAGACAAAAAGAATAAAAATCAAAGTACAACCTCTGTACGTACCTTTTACTTTGATGGTCAAGTAACAAGGTGATGCCTGTGACAGTCATGTGCCAAAGGGACTCTGTCAGAGCTAAGTTCAGTACCATTACATTGACTGAGGTGATGTGGAATGACAGCAGCTGAAAAAACAAGATAACGGGTGAGCCACTGACTACAAATCAGTTTAGTAAGACATATTGATCTACCAAAAGCTTTCATACCTGTGACAGAAAACGTAGCATTGCGGGGCTGATTGTAGTTTTTCCAGACTTTTTCCCATGGCTCTTCTTCAGCAAAGGACTGAGTGGTGCTTGCAAGTCAAATCTAACTCGAGTTTCTCCAACACATAATGCCAAGTATCTCCTGCAATGAAAGAGATTAGTTTTAGCAAAACTGACAACTAAAGAAGAAACCTACAAGAATAAACAGATTCTTCAAATATAACTTACGGTAAATCTTGGTTGAGGAGTTTACTTGAAATCCATATTCTGTCAATTTCCTGTAATAAAGACAGTGGGAGAACTAAAAAAAATACCCTTGATATATGAGACAGTTGGCAAACATAATATGCTGTTTGTCCTTGTCATTACTGTGCCGAACATGTACTCTTCACATGGGTGTGACTGCCTTGCAAGTTCACTACATAAATGTCAAGTAAATACTGTCTTACCAATGTGTGCTGGGGGTGAAACTGAATGCTGACTCCATGGACAGAAAACAGCCCTACTGATCTAATCTTCAAATCTGCATTGAATGCATTTTGGAAAAATCGCACAGCCAGGGTGCATATGAGCCACCTGGAACCAAAAAACACAAAAACAATCATAAGTCCTGCTGGTTTGTCCTCTCAACACAGAGTGCCACTAAGAGTCATTAAGCTTTAGTGGAGTGTAAATAACTCATTCAATTCATACCTGAAGATGACACATAACAAAATCCCAAGCAGAAGAAGCAGAAGACAAGTTATCAGCAAGAGAGACATTGTGTCCCAAGTTGTTCACACCCAAATCGTGGACATGGGGCTGGCTACTCCTCTATCAGCTACCAGCTGCTGTCAAAAGAGGAAGAGATGCACTGCTGAGAATGAACCCACCTCAACTTCAGGTGTTTCCAGATAAGCCTGACTGGTTGCTACAAAAACCAATAAGTCAACTTTCGCCGTTGGCGTTACTTGCTGAGGCAATGTAAGGTACATATAGTCGTATACGTTAGTAATGCTTTTCAACCAAAGGTGACAGCTAGCCTATCACTGCTAACATTGCTAATTAGCTACAATGTAGTTATAGAATATGAAAAAACACTTAGCTTAGCAAAACTTTAACACTTAGCATTACCGAGGAGCGTATTCCCCATACAAAATGCCCCCGTAAAGCCAGTCATCATTGGCAAAACAAGTACTACTTACTCAGGTGCACTAACTATAATCCAAGCGACCCGCACATTAAATAGTTAAGATATGTGCCGCCGCGTCACCAAAAAAAAAAAAAAAATCAGTAGCAAATCTGTGCTAGCATACAAACAAGCTAATGCTAACAGCTAACTGTGCTAGCATAGTTGAACTAACTTCTTCCTGATTAGCCAACTCCTTGAGAAATCTAATCGAGGGAATCATGAAACTCACCCTGGCGCATTCAAAGCGTTGGTCTTATGGTGTGCGACATAATTCAGCAAATACAGGTTCATCTGACAGTTTGTTCACAGAGTAAACACTCCGGCTCTGTTCTCCGCCCTGCTCAGCTGGCAGCTCATTAGACTCACATCCGACAAGTTCAGCCGTGAAAACTAGAAGCACTGGAGAACTGCCAGCTTTCCCAGGCATATATGAATTTTTAACCACCCATTCAAATACAAAGGGTTATCAGCATCCACCACATTGTACAGAATCATAATTAATCACATTATTTTGCAAAGGCAAAAGTTTTTATTGAGAAAGTTCATTTCAACCAAATAACTGACAAATCTTATTTTTCAAGATATAAGATTCAAATTAATCCAACAGTGTTAAGTTTAATATTTTTTACACATCTTTTTCTTATTGCTAACCATAATATAATGTATTTGACACCTTAATCCATTAAACAAAGTTAACACTCTCTGAAGTGGTCCTTTAAGTGCTTTTAGAGCAGCTGTGCATGATAGGGCTTCAAAAAATGTTCAGGTTAAACATAATGGACCTAATGCTACAGCAAGATTTACATTATGGATGTCTTGTAAGGCATCTCCTATAAAAGTGATAAAATGATGGACAGTCTTCAGGTGGACTCGTTCATCTCATGCTGCAGCTTTCTGTCTGTTGTGTTTGGCAAACCACTCGTCGCTTTTATCTTCAGCCATAGCCTGTAAAAGGAAGTATGGAAACAAGAGTTTGGGCACAGTGAATATCTAACATACTTAATGTTTTATGTACTGTCAGTGGGAGCCGTTAGATACACAAACCTTATCAAGCAGCTCATTTCCTTTGGGGTCCACCATGGACAGTTGCCTAAAAGCCTCATCTCCCACAAAGCAAATTTCATGGCCATTCTAGAACCAACAAACAGTAAAAAACTACTGTATGCCAACACTAGTGTCACATGATTGCACAGTGATATGAAGATGAACTTACTGGGTCAGCCAAAATAACTACTTCTACTGTGGCTTTTCCAGGAGTGTCCAGGCTGACTAATGGTGTAAGAATTTTCTGATTTTCTTTTTTCATCAAAGCCTCCAGGTCTGGCAGCTGAGAAATATAACAAAGCATGAATTATCATGATAACAAATGAAATATGTTGAGACTTCACGACTGTCAGCCGTGATGTATGGGAATAGTATTTTACCTGCTCCCTTGGGCATGAAAATGCTATCCTCCCAAATGCTGTTCCGTGATCTACTGCCCCACAAACATCATGAAGCTCCAGTTTACACTGCACAAAAACAGATAATATGGTATAATTAAAGTATGCATGGAAAGTTTGCATCTATTTACACAACATATTTCTACAGACTCACTTGAGTGTCTGTGAATCCCATCAGCACTGTTTTCTTTTCCTCATTCTTTTCCATAACCTTCATTCCCAAGAGTGTAGCCCAATAGTGTGTTGATTTCTGAAGGTCTGACACTGCCAGACAAACCTTCTGTACAGGATCTATGGAATTAACATTATTTTAAACAAATGATAGAAACTGTAATAAATCAATTGTCTCTCTTTTTCAGTCCACAATACTGTATGCATGAGGCTGTCAATAATGATGACACCCCCTTCTTCATGAGGAGTAACCTAAATGTGGTATTAAAAAAACACTCAAGAACAGATAACATGCGACATTCCAAATACTTATCACAACTCCTGGGAGCCTGGAGTGATATCTGAAACTGTGCCACTCACCACTAGGAGGCTGTTCTTTGTCAACCAGGTAGAAAGGGTACCCTCCTGGCGCATGGGTCAGATAAAGAGCCTCTCCCACCTCTGTGAGAGGCCACCCCAGACGCCTAGCATTGCTGACAGCTTTACTCGACTGCAGAGTCAGCCCCTAAAGTCAACACAAGAATGAAAATGACAACCTTTTTGAAAGTTGCTTACCATGAGGCACGGCATGTATTTACTGTGAGCTCTTGTGTAGTGTCAGTGTTCTTTCTCACTTACCAAGAAATCATTACCAAGCTGATACTCTCCCACCCCATAGTTGTATGTCAGTTCTGCTACAAAATGGTTATCCTCTGGTCCAAAACCGACCATTGTCTTGCTCCATTTGCCATCATAGGGACTGCATGGCAACAGGATGATAGCAGAAGAAGCATTAAGATATTAACAGCTTTGTTATCAGAGTTCAAAGTTCAGTTACTGTGAGGGGTTTCATACCTACCCATTACAGGTAGCTTTGCAGCCTTCCTCAAATTCTTCATGACGTAAAATCTGAAATAGTTCATAAATGGTTAGACTATACCGACCAAATATGACAAATACCAGCAGAAAGGTAACTACACTCAGGTTGTGCGACACTGCATGACATTAGCCGATCAATATTAAACTTTATAAAAGATTGCAGTCCTAACTATCTCTTAAATAAATCCCTGGAAACGTACCTTCATGCCCAGAACATCTCGGTAAAAGGTAGCTGTTTTGGCCCTGTCGCCAATTTTGAAAACAAAATGCAATGCTCGTCTCAAAGCCATATTTCTTGACGGATATTATTGTAGATTGTGAGGTCTGTAGATGCTTATGCACAGCTCTATTGAACTTCCTGGACGATCGATTACTCGGTCATCAATTGGGAAAAACTAAATAAGTAAACACAAAAACATAATATGCATTGCTAAATAAAATTTTCGTTTCAATCAATTTAAACTGTACTATATTTTTGTGTGCTAAAGAAATAATTATATATCAGAATAAAATAGATTACCACTACTTTTTTCATTTCTTTTTCTGATTTATTTTTACTGCCACCCCTAGCTACACAGTTTAATGGTATCATCCGTTGTATCGCGTAATGTCGCGAGAACACAACAAAGGCCGGGAGTGATGATAACTTCTCAGTAAAACGTAAAGTAAAAAAATTGTCTAGGGTGATATAAAAGACAAAACTTCGGTGTCGTGTGCACATTATTTGCATTACTCGAGTAACTATGAGTTCTAAACAGATATTTTAGTGTTTAAATGTAATGTTTAGGTTTGTACAGCTGGTGGCAGTGTTTCGTCAGGCTAAGTGTTGCACATCGGCCTGAGGAACCACAGAAGAAGAAGACACACAAACATGGCTGCGTACATGAGAGGCGTGATTTACCTTCTTTCTTTACAGAGAAACTCTTTATTGTCAAGGGGAGGAAGTTTCATGCTGGAACAAAAACGGTATGTACGCGGTCTGAGAAGGAAACCTGTGAAAGTCTTGTTTCCAGAAGGTGAGGTTACTAAAATCCCAAAGCAGCCAATGCCTGAGCCCGCAAAGGCAAATGTCAAAAGGGAGAAGAAAGCCATAGTTACACCTGCAGCAAAGCTTCGTGAAGAAAGTGTAGCTTTTAAGGCGAGGAGCAGTGGTCAGGAAGCTGCAAAGCCTGTTCACCTGACGTTTACCAAAGAGGAAATTGATGGAATCCGTTTCGAGAGAGCTTATCCTGGAGACAAGAGACTGGCGTAAGTATAAAAAAAGAAGAAGATGATTGTGCTTTTAATTATTATTACAAACAGTGTAGCAGTGGTTGAAGAAGTTCTCCAGAAGATCAGCAAGTAAACGTACTAGTACCACACTGAAAATTCTTCTCTACAAGTAAATGTGTATTCAAAATCTTTAAGTCAAAGAATGGAAGTATTATGTATATTATTCACCTAAAGGACATTAAAGCAGTCTCTATGCAGTAAAATGGTCCTTGTCATCGCTTCCTATTATACATGTATCTGTGATGCTGTTGGGTAAATATTACAATAGCACTAATATTTGTTACATTTTGCTGCTGTATAAGTGTAAGCTTGAACTCCTATAACTATATTTGTACGTCTAACTATCTTGATCTATAGTTACTCATCATGGCTATAATAGCATCATAACATGTTTGCAGCATCTCTAGAGTCAACTTTTCAAGAAAACTGCTGTTTTCTTGAGAGTTTTAAAACCCTTAAGGTTGATTGCAGGGTTTCATCACTAACATTCAACATCAGTACATTTGAGATGTGTTGGATTCACTGCACAGGAAAGGGATGAGAACTGTACACTGAAAAGTAAAGTCAAGACAAATGTAGTGGAGTAGAAGTATAAAATTGCACAAAATGGAAATGCCCTAAATACAGTTATCTCAAACATTTTCTTGAGTACAGTATTGTACCATTTTGTCAGTTTGTCATATGAATTAATTCAGTAAATTCAGACTTTTAAAAAACATATTATTGGCAGATTGATGGACAAAGAGCTGATGTTTTCTTGATTAAAAAATGATTACCACTTCTGATCTGAAATCCATCTGTATTTTCCTCTTGTGTGTCCTTCAGGAGGTTAGCGAGTGTCGCTCGCTCCAGGACGTTTAGGGAGCACCAGGGTAAAATCCTCTTAGAGGGCAGACGTTTGATATGTGATGCCCTCAATGCTGGTGCCAACCCACAGATGGTGTTCTTCAGTACCGTGGAACGGCTCAGAGAGCTGCCTTTGGCCAAGCTGAAACGGGCCACTCTAGTTAAAGTCAAGTTTGAGGATATTAAGATTTGGTCTGATCTTGTGACTCCTCAAGGAGTAATTGGTATGGGTAACTCATTTCTTGTTGTGAATTATTATGAAGTGTTGACCATAAGCTTTGTTGTTGTTGATTTCAATTTGTTATTTTTATATAGCTATATTTTCCCGCCCGGATCCATCACGGTTAAACTTCACAAATCGAGATCATTCAGTGCCTTTGTCCCTGATATGTGACAACATTCGTGATCCTGGTAACCTTGGGACAATACTGCGATGTGCTGCTGCAGCTGGGTGCCATAATGTCTTTCTCACAAAAGGTGAGCTATGAATAAAGCTGCACAATTTATCAAATCAGTGTCAGCTTGTGCAATTACGCTTATTAATTAGTCATTGCATTCCATGTTCGTGTGCAGTCTGCATATTATCTACACCTGTAATCAAGGAATGACCTGTCAGCTTCTGTTTAGGCAGTGAAACTTGTGCAGCATAACTTGTGGAGTGTCTGGTATGTAGAACAGGTGACAGATCTAATGAGCAGGCCAAAAAAAACCCAAAGCCCCTTATTGTATGATAAAGTTTTGGAATGAGCGACACTGACTTTGTTAACAAAGCAAGTAGACTGAAAATTCCATTGATTTAGCAAAATTGAGAAGAGCAACAATGTCCTCCAGAATTCTTTCAAAAGTTGTAACAATCTTTTCACCAGGTTGTGCATCCTCAGTTAAGATCAAATTAGAAACGTATGAATTCCACCCCATTTCCTAGTTATAACAAATGTGCTCTTTTCTCCACCATCAGGTTGTGTTGATGCCTGGGAGCCCAAGGTACTGCGTGCTGCAATGGGCGCTCATTTCCATCTACCCATCTATCCTAGCCTGGATTGGGAACATATTGAAGGTTACCTCCCAAAATCTGTGACTGTCCATGTGGCTGACAGCAGCTATGGCACTAGTAGAAGTGAAGAAACTGCAGATTCACATATAAATGTCTCAGAGAAACCTTCCAAAGCAGGAGATTACGGCTGGGTCAGCGCAAGTAAGAACAACAAACCCTACGAGGACTACGACTCAGATTCAGACTGTGAAGATGAGAGACTTTCTCTTCCCAGAGTCGACACCAAGCTGTACTATGAGAGCTGGGCTCAGAGTCCAACTGCCCTCGTGGTTGGTGGAGAAACGCATGGTCTGAGTCTAGAAGCAGTCGAGCTGGCAGAGAAAACAGACGGTCAGAGACTCTTTATTCCTGTGGTTCCTGATGTGGACAGTTTGAATTCAGCCATGGCAGCAAGTATTCTTTTATTTGAGGGCAGAAAACAACTGTTAAAACTAATGCAGACTATGAAAAAACTGAAGTCTAAAGCTAATTGAGTTTTCATGATGTTCCCTGTAAATATCACTCTTGCTGTTGACCTGACAATATAACAATCATTTCAACTGTATTAAATCAAACCACAGAAGATCTGGGATTTTTGCAATGATTTTCTAAATAGTATATATTTGTAGAATTAGTGATTTTTAATTTGAGGCTGTACATGACACATCCGTTAATGCCTTTTTCCACTGTTTATCTAAAATTTGTAAAAAGGTCCCAAGGATTTCATTGAACCTAAGGAAATATGCCTAACTTTTCTAGTTCTTTTCACACTGTAAAAAAACCCTTAATTTCCATTTTACCAAACAAAGAAAAATCATCACATTGTCAGAAGATAAACCAAAGAATGTTTTTGCTTGAGAAATGACAAAAACACTGCACTGATATTTATAATAGTTGCCAATCATTTTTCTGGCTGTTGTCCAACTGGTCAAATGGTTTAGTTTTTGCTTTTCTTGTACAAGTTTGAGGCACACTGAACCACTGAATGTGTTCTTGGAACTATCTAATCTTAATAGATGCATTTGAGTCATATTTAAATGTAGGAAGTCAACACTTACCATGAAAGTCTCAGGTCCAGTTTTTCCATTTACAGCCACATTTTCAATTCAAGTATAAATAGAGAAGTTGCCATTTTGATCTGGAGCACAAAAAAGAGGTCTGCACACTGCTTCTATAATAAATTCAACATTTGCTTTCAGTCTTCCACTTTTACACTTCAATACTTCAAGGAACTGGTGAGTCATTTCATCATGTATTTTACATATCCAAGTCTAACTTTATTTATAGTACATATAAGGAACAGGACTTTGTGCTTGCCAGTGGATTTTTAATGGGTGTGAGAAGTCATGACTGAAGATACATACTGGGAGTAACAGAATATAGGGATTTATACATTCAACACTTTTCAAATGCTGTTTTTGTGCCTTCAGAGATAACCTGGCCTTCTCATTAGGGGACATTCACAGAAAGTCCTCATAATGACTTGAGATGAGATCCACCATTAACAATTGGCTAGAGATGACTTTCACTCGCATCATAACACACATGTACACGGGGTCCTAAAACATCAGTCATTGGTCTGTTACAATCAAGCATACCGTGTTCTTTACCTTATGTGCACCTTTAGTGTTTTCTTTTGTGTTTTTTTTTTCTTTTTCTTTTTTTTAAATAGGGTCATAAAGGCTTACAGCTACATACAGCTGAGGTTTAGCACATTTGCACTATGTGTACATGTGACATACATCTGTAATCAGTCACTTTATTCTTGCTCAACATGTTCAGTAACCAAGGTAACAAGGATGTTGCAGACAAATAGAAAGCAAAGAATCGGCTGAATACGTAGGTCCATTGGGTAATTCTCTGGGTTTCTCTAGAAGTCAAATAGCTATCAAGTGGAAAAAAAATACAAATACTTTTCTTGAGGCAAAAAAACAAAAACAGAATCTCCATATATATTACTGTAAGGACTATAGTCAATGCAAGGCACCACAGGAGAAAGAGAGGACTCCATGAAAGAGGAACATGTCTAAAAAATGTTAAAATGTCAGTAAAAAGTGAGACATCTGTCTAACAGTCTGACAAAGTCAGGGGGAGTGGCAGAGAAAGAAGGCTAGGGAGTGTGAAGGTTTGATGATGGTGAGAGTCCCATAGATGTCCAGTTTGGATTTGGACTTCCTCTTTAGATGGGCTCTGGTTTGAGCTTTTCAGCCAGGAAGTCGTTGACAAACTGCTCCACGATGGCTGGTGTGATCTCCTCCACGTCACGAACGTACTTGGCACGGGCCGACATGTCCAGGATTGTCAGCAGAGGTGCTGCCTCTGGGAGGTTAGTGTAGTCTCGCAGGGAGTCACTCATGTCATCCTGAGGTGAAATGGACAAGAACACGATGATTAGTGTCATTTACAACAACAACAGAGGATTTGGACCACGATCAAAATCTCATATCCTGAAATACAGTCACGGAAAAAATTATTAGACCACCTTTGTTTTCTTCAGTTTTTTGTTCATTTTAATGCCTGGTACGACTAAAGGTCCATTTGTTTGGACAAATATAATGATAGCAGCTCATAGT
>JAPTYQ010000006.1:28131883-28148487 GCA_029814465.1 Ostorhinchus cyanosoma | reverse complement strand
TATACCCTCTACTAATTAATTGAGATGCAGAGTCAATTTATTTACCCATTCTACTTAATTACAGCGGATGCACTGTGTTGAGCATTTCCTCATTGATTCAGTCATGCATACTCATCCTGCGAAGCCTTGATCAATTCACAGCACGATAATTGACTTTTTGCCAAGTTTCTCACAGAGATGAACAAAAACATATGGCTCTTTATGCTCTCTCTATATCTTACACAATGCAGCATTAATGCAATAAGAATACACAGCTGTTTTATGTAAGTTTGCAAAATGTTTGTGGCTCGACTCTTTCACTGATTTTTACCGACTCTGAAATATGGGTCATGTTTCCTTGCCATGGGCCATTTCAGGTCTCTCCAACATTAAGAGGTAAAACACACACACTTGTGTATAACTGCATGCCAGTGCCAGTGCTGCCATTTCATGTTCGTAAAGATTACTTTCATAGCAGTTAGATTTACACCAGTAACCAAAGGGAATGTGGTGTAAAAATACTGCAGACAGAGTCTTGTAATGGCTTTTGCGACTTGTCCTTTTCAATTTTCTATGGGTCTGGGGTCTGAGCCAGCCTTCAGGCGTCACCATTCTGAAAAGGCAGTCTCTGAGGCTGTGGCTCTGGCAGCTGTTGTGCTGACTGGTCTCGGTAGCTCTGCTGCATCTCATCTGGAACAGCCCACCGATGATATAAAGCCTTTCATACATCACTGAGTCATGACCTTCACTAGCTATCAGCATGCCCAGTGCAGAAAGACACAATAGCCTGATGTCAGTGGGGTGTGGTGACTGATGCCCACTTTGAAAAGGTTCAGAGGTGGCGATGAAAGCATGGAGGGGACAGTTGACCACTCTTAATGTAAACAAAAGACACAATGGACTCCTCTCCACCCTCCTCTCTCCTCCCCCTTATCTGCCTCGACTCCTGCGCTGCCTCTTCCTGCTCCTCTGTGATGTCGTTGCCCTTTTTGTCACTGAAGCTCCAGTGTTTTGACTTAAAACTGAAAACTCAGGGCACCTTCCCCGCACAGTCTTTGTCCTTTTCCTCTGCTCGACACTCACCCAGTGTGCTGAGAAGTACACTCCCACATAGTGTCCCTCCAGAGAGCTGCTGTCTGTTGTCTGCCTGTTGTTCCTGAGCAGAGGGCCTGCCACCACCTCTGCAAATGGCTTCGGTCCCCAGGGGAACTCCAGGCCTGGGAGAGGGTCACAGAGTAGAGGGACAATGAAAGCCAAAGATGGGACAGGGGTTTTGAAGACAAACTTTTTCTTGTTTCCATGTTTCACTTTCTTGTTTCATGTGCACTTTATTATGACTGTTGTCAAAACACATACCAGATGCAAAATAGAATAATAATGAAGACTAATGGACATGTCGCTTAAGATTTCTCAGTCAGAATTACTTCTCAACCGCTTTCTTCCCAACTCTCCCTTTTCATGACATCTTCACTGACTACATTTAGATGCCCAAAAATGTGTTCCTTATAAATTGTTTTGTGGCTAGTGAAAATGAGTATTCCTCTAGTGTTCCTGTTTACATGCAGCTGCACATACAACAAATGAATATAGATTTGGTTCAGTTTGGCAGATGTTCCACCGTGTAAACACAGCCTCCCTCTGTCATTCCTTTCAACACATTCTTTCAAAGATGTGCTTTTTGCACATGTCCAAAATCTTCTTTAATAAAGTTCATAAGTACACGTTTCTCCATCTCGCTAGAAATGTCGTAGACTTTTTTCAAAAGAAGCATTTTCTGACTAATTTAGATTATCTAATCTGAATCTGCCGACTCATGTCAAATTCAGAATAGTGTTATATTTAGAATAACGGTGGAATACTAGTGCGTCTGTACCCATACTCATTGTTAGTGTCCAGCTCTAGAAATGCATTTGGTGCAGCTGAAGTGAAAGGGGGTAATCATAAATAAAACCTCGTCAGGCTGGTTCATAATGGCCTCTTTATGTGAACTTGGTTGTCTAGGGCTTCATTAGGTAGGAATGACACATCTGCACTGCACCGGTGCTGCTTTTTTATTGTTGTTCGGATTGTAAAAATGCACTCTATCTTTACGCTGCAGGCTGGTCTGACGCCACTCAACTCACAGGCCTTTCATTGACAGTGAAAGGCAGAGGGCCTCGAATCCTTCACCCGCCCCTCTCCATGGCAGTGCACTGCAAACTTTAACCAGCCTTTTCCTCTCCTTACCATAGCTGCTGTGGCTGAATTGATTTGTCATGTCAGGAACTGCTCAGTCTGCCTCTAATAAAAAACATAACACGGAAAAACTGCAAAACTGAGAGAGATATACTGTAAAATATATGACTGACCTGCTTCTGCTCTAAAAATTTTATATCGATAATAGATAATGCAAAATTAATCAATGCCTGTCCCCATATTTATTCACTTTTCAACCCGCACCGTTTGAAAATCCAGTTAATAGCTCATGGAAATAATACTTAAAGCCTGGACCTACTTTTGTCCACCAGACATTGAAATCTATCACAGCACTCATGAAAAACCCATTCCCTTTCACCGCTGTGCTGCCATAATACTGCCATTCTCCCTTCTCACATGACTAATGACACTTTTTCATGCTGACAAAACAGGGAATGAGGAGCAGCATTTTTAAATGTTAAGAGCTTCTTAGTCACAGAGGACATCCTCTGTACCAGAGAGGAATGTAAGCCCACTCTATTAACTCTCTGTCTCACTTCAAAAGTGCAGAAATTATAGGTTTATAGATAAGAGTGAGACAGGGACACGCTAGGATATTCACATGGCACCATAATTATGGCAGCATCAACACAAACAAAGAAGAAAAGCCATTACAAATTCCACATGGAACCGAGAACAGGGAATTTAGACGAGCTAATGGTAGCTAGTGCTGCTGCTGTAGAAGAGCAGAAGAGATTTATAGAACTCAGGAGGAAGTACAAGGAATTTAATGGGAAAATGCAAAAAGGGTCCTCATCACACAAATGAGCATTCAGGTTGTTATTGTGGATTTAAGCAGCTGGGAAAAAAAAGCCAGAATTAGCAAATACACCCCTTCCATGTGCAGCTCTCTCAACTCAGTCCAAATATAAATCCAGATGCCTTGGGACCATTTCATGCTGTTATGGAAAAGTGAAGCTGCATTCCAAGCTTCTTTATTGAGACACAGATGTAACTTGGACACGATTTTACTTCTAACAGAATCTGATTGGTAATTACGACTGTCAATCACATATTAAACCTCCCTGACTGTCTAAAAATGGCCGATCAGACCAAAATCTGCAGCACTCTCGCATGCTTTCAGATCACTTAAACAACTTTTATGTAGATTTTTTGCCCATGACACTAAAAAAATACTAAGGACTGCAGCTGTAAGTGCAACAGTAAGAGGGATAACAGTTACCGTCAGTGACTATTAAAGATTATTCAAAGTGGAACTGTGACCTGAGTTTTAACCACAACCCAGAGCTAGTGAAAAAATACCCACCATGCATTTGGAGCTACACAGGTACAAGAGGAAAAAAGTGTGAGAGACGATCAATCTTTCTCTGTGGCTGTGTGTGAGCCACAAAAAAACCCATCATTATCTTGTTGAAAGTGATATTTTTAGGGTGTAATGGTTGGTGCCTGGGGTTAAGGTTAACCATATATTAACAGGGATTAAGGTAAGAGCTCAAAGTAAGAGAATAAATATACATATGAGTGGAATATACCACAAGTGTGTTTGTGTATGTGTGGTTTGTAGTTTCTGCTAATCTTACCTTTGGGGTCATCTCTAACCACCAGTAGACCATTTCGACACACCACCTTTCCTGTAGCTGCATCCACGAACACCAGAGATGGTATACTGGTTACCTTATACTTGTTCCAAAGCTTCATCTGAGGAGAGAAAACAGAAGGAGGAGAGATTAAAAAATGTTGGCAATGGCAAAGTGTTGGAGTATCTGGGAACTCAGACTGCAACTGCCTGAAATAGACCGAATAAAGACTTTTCAGATCATTGCTGTGGACATATTTTGGATTTGCTACATATTTCATAAAACCTGTACATGCTCTGCGCTGGACTGTTATAATTTTGAAAATGTTCCAGAAAAAGAAGGTTAAAAAAATAAAAATGTTGGCAAGACTGACCAAAATTCATACTCAATAGCTGTAAAAAAAATAAAGTTTAACCCAGTTTTGACCTGTGTGTCTAATTATGTTGTAAAGTGCAGCAGCAGTATATTCACCTTATATATGATGGTATATAAAAATGTCTTTGTTTCAGGAACGTTGCCAAAAAAAATTACAAATCTATAAGATGGAAAGGATCACCCTGAAAAAGACTGAACTGGAACATGATGTCCCTGCTGTGTCTTTAAAGAAGAAAGTGTAGGTATGGAGGTGAAAAACAAACTAACACCTTGTAGAGTTAAAGAGAATTTTTGATCCCTTCCCAAGTGTTAAGCAGCATGAAATATCGGAGCCATTTGGATGTGATTCACACATTGGCAGGCTTATATGAGCGCCTGTTGGCTTTAAATGTATGTGTAGTTTTTCTTATACAACTAGTTGAAATGAATACAGTCTCATAAAGTCGGGGGAAGGAAAAAAAAAAAAACACTTCACAACCTGAATTCTGCATGAACTGCAGCTATTAATAGAGTCCAGCATTCAGTGGAGTCCTTAACATCAAAGAGCAGATGAAGCATTTCAGATATCTGAGACTCACTTTCCATATCAGAGAGAAGAGCCCTATGCTGTGAATAGAAAATAGCCAAATCTTCTTGTAAAGAGCAGCAGTTGGAACTGTTCAATGTTGCTGCTTCAGCAACTACAAAAGAAGCTGGGAATCCCTCACATGAAATCCCAAGACAGAAGTAAGAAGAGCGAGAAACAGTCTGTGGAAAACTGTCACGTCCATATGAGTTTTACCTTCTAGGTTCAAGTAATTATTAGATCAAGATTCTACAGACAGGCAAAGTCCCTCCCCTTCTGTTAAACCTCATGGGATCTCCAACGGGGAGAAGGAATAACTTTATGATTTAAAAAAAGCTGCAGTTTGTGACGAAGATGGTAAATATCTAGTTTTGTGTTTAACAGCTCAATAGACTACATTTTGAATTGCAAGTGATACGTGTCACAAATACTAAAACAGCCACTGACTTGGCATATTTTTATTTATTTAAATGTTATTTCTATTTGTTTTATCCACAGACAATACAACACAGAAACTATAGGTCAGTGGTTGAACACAAAATATTCAAGTGAAAGACAGTAGTAATTATGCATTGTTGACTTGGCACATTTTACCTCAGTTTTCAAGAGTGATGTGAAAAAAGTATTAAAAGGAGGTGAAAATCACCACTGCCTGGTTATGTTAGAGCTGCAGAAACATGTGACAAATCTGAAGAGATCATAGAGACAGTTAGGATTACGTTTCTTCTGTGAGTTCTGGCTGTGTAGACCTTATATTTACATATTTGAACAGTCTGATAGTTACAGATTTACTTTGGAATGTAAAATAATCTTTTAAATTGACAAAGAAATGGAAACAATGCATAATAAAAATTCAAATGATTAAAAAATAAAAAATCACTTGTCTCCATTGACTGTAATTCCATTTTTTCCAGAGTTAGGTCCCATTGGGCACAACCAGAAGAAGCAGAACTTTGACCCAAATTATTTATTCCTTTTTTTTTTCTGCAAAGTGTCTTCATGTATAGAGAGCCAAAGATTTTATTTGCCAAAAAAACCCCAGAAAATTTATTAACCTGCTCTGCCAAGTCAGGCACTCCACTCCCAGTGCAATAGAGTGATTTGCACTGTCTGGATGCTGCAGAAGTTATTCTAAAAGATTTCAAGCCAAATGAAGTGCTGAGTACTTTCCTTGGGGCTCAGCGAAGTAAGCCTGGAGTTTGGTTACCAATGAGCTCCACGCTGATGAAAACCGTTTGTTGTTCTTTTTGTGAAAACAGTGACTTCACTGCAGGAACTGAGCACAAAGACTCAGACATTCAGATAAAATAAGAACCACATTAGCTATATGTGCTCACAATTTGTTTCTATATTATCTAAGTCCTGTGATCATGTCCACCCCATGCCCTCAGTGACAGCAGAGGTCAGACAGTCTGCTCCGTGGACAAGACGACCCGGAGCCTCCTGAAGATGTGGGTCTGGACGTCCCTCAAGAGAAAACTCCAGTGTCTGCCACAGTCAACAGTTTTACCACACGCTCTGGAAACTCAATCTGTGCTCACAAATTGATGGGGTTAGGGGCATTAACGGTGACAGTCTCCAAAAGCTAACGTAGCCAGGAGTGTATCTGTATAACTCTGCAGCAATACAAGTTGGCTGACTGCTGTCGTCCTGGCTGATCATATGAGATTGATGGTGGAAGGGACAGAAGAGGAAAAAAATGCAGGGAGTTAAGGTGATTGGATCTGTTCTTGTCAAAGTGTTATTAGCTTTGGACTTTTGGGACAAAGGTAATAACACAGAGGTATCTAGTGGCATATTAATAACCTAATATGATTAGAAAAACAGAACGACAAAACAGAGTGTATGTTATTTAAAGGTTATGACTAGATTATTATCGAAATACCACCGTTTATCTAAAGCAGTTGCACAGGTACGCTCTGTCTGGAGCTGTAATGTTACTTAAAAAGGCAACCGTGTAAGATTCAGGGGGATTTTTGGAGGATTCTGTTGCATATATGAAATGCAATATGCATGATTAAATTTTCATTAGTGGATAATCACATGAAAATGAGAACTGTGTTTTCATTACCTCAGACAGAGCCATTTATACCTACAGGGAGAGCGGTCTCCCTACACATGCTGCACCGCTACATCTCTACACAAGGTCGGAACAGACTTTGTTTTCTTCCTTTTACTGTTTAATAGCAGGTGACAAATCTGCACTAACATCAACAGTTAATATTAACTGAAAAGCTCAGAACAAACGGAAACAAATCCAGGCTGTTATGAGACACATACAGGGTTTTTTTTTTTTTGGAGGTAGACAAGGCAAAAATCAACAAATCACGTTTAAAGACAAGTTTAAGGACCTGTCCCAAAGTCCCCCCTTGGCCACGAGGACTCCTTTTTAAAGTGCACTTTGGTCGGGATTCGTACGAACCCAACGGGACACTGACGTCATCAATAAGTGAGAACGCAAATAGTAAAGTTGACAGTAAATACAGCGGTACATGAATCCACATGATCACAGTCCAAAACTATAACATGGTCAGTTCAGGAGATTCAGTCTTTGGTGGTCGGCGTCAAAATTCAGACGAGAAAACACGAAAGGAAATGAGATTATCAACAATTCCCTGAACAGAAAACATGGAAGTACGCGCCGTCCGCTTTGACGTTCAGGTAAAGTCAGTTCTATCCTGGAATGGAAACGCTCCAGAAATACGGAGCCGAGTCGGTACCAGTGGAAAAGCGGTATTACATTTGTGTGATTCCTTTCCAGCTCCTGTTGACATGTTTACCATATGTTTACGCTGGAAAAGTGGAAGCGTTCGTAAAGCACTGTGGGCGGGGCTAAGCAGCAAAGTCTTCCCCGCCCTTTGAAGCAACAGGCAGCGAGTCTGGATCCAAGCTGACTCTGTTCGGAGGGGCTGAATGTCCACTCCCCCTCGATGCTAAAGAGAAATGGGACACACTAACCCTCCGAAACGTCACTCCAAACGTAGGGGTAGGGACGAAATGTAGGGGGAGGGGGAACTGTGGGACGGGGTCATACAGAAAATTAACCTGAATCATTTTTTCCGAGTCAATATTGGACTGATTTAATATTATTCAAGTATACAAAATAACAAAAAAAAATAGAGCAAAATCCTAGAAATGTTATTGTAGCTGTAAGTTCTGTTACAGTGTTCATATTAAAGCATCGACTAAACAGCTGAGAGATTTGTGTGGCATCCTCACAGACAAAACCCCATTCTTCCTCTTGGCCTCAACACTAATTTACTGCATCCTTGAGTCATGTCTGCCTGCTGATTTGGCGGCGAGATCAGAGTAGCTTTGGTTATTAAATCTTTCAAGGGTTTAACTTTGCCTTAAGGATGAAAGCACTGCTATGATTGGAAGGCGGATAACCAGCCTTGTAACTACAACATCTAAATGTCCTCAAGTCGGTCACAAACAAATGTCAAATGTGTGTCATCACCTTGAAATATAAGAATTCATTGTGCATGAGTGTGTGGCGACAAAAAAGGGATCTCATTTGTCACGTATACAAGGTAAAGTGTTGAGTTACATCGCTAATGCTGTGAGTGATTTGACTGAAAATGATGTCTGGGAACCTCCTCTTATGTTTGAGGCATCTCCAAAAGCTGATAAAACATTACAGAGACAATTAGTCTCTCAGTAACAGCTACTCTTCTCTCTTCTGTCCTTCATGCCAATAGAAAACATGAGGATCACATACCACAGCAAACCATTTCCCCAAAACACTGTTTCATTGTCAGAAGCCGCAGGCTGCCTATTATCGCTGAGACAATAAATACAGAATGTGACATGATATGTTGTTCTGAAAAACACCGATCAGTCATGCTGTCAAAATCTGCCCTCAGTCCATGGATTGTGAAACATTGTGAAATGGTGTTAAGAATATTTGTGGATCATCTTGTCGGTTTTTATTAATCTGAAACAGGAGTCATTTAATTAAAGCGTTTGTTATGCGTTAGTCATGAAAACTGTCATTTAATAGTTTAGCAGTAACTTGTTTTTATTACAGCTTTTCTAGACTGTAATCAAAGCATCATGAATGCACGTTTCCTCCCCTCGGATAATGAATAGAGTCATTATCAATAGCAACAGTGTGTAACTAAATAGCCGAGAAGGCGGCTTGGCTATATAATTACACATAGGTTTAACAATGCCAATAAGCTGCAGAGGGTCCTTCAACTCTTCAGACACCAGGGAGAGATGGAAATCCATACTGACAATCCATTTGCTCTCCTGAACATGCAGGCATTCACTACACACTGGGCTCACTGCTCATCATGCTAATTGAATCATGCATGGTTGCGGATCCATATCCAGAGAAGCAGCAAATCAGCCCACTGTGGGGCCGGTGAATCCGTGTATGTGGATTCATCGGACCCCTGGATCCGAGAGCGTTATTGCTCTACTGATCGAAGTTCAACCAGGATGAGAATACGGTTTCTTTAAATAAATTGCTTGACGGGATCATTGGGGCATTAGTGCACTACCTGTCCCCCACTAGAGAGCCAGAATAAAACAAGGGAAACACACCCACTTGAAAGGTATCCATATTTCCATGTTAAATGTCATGCGTAGCGATCACTTTCATGCTTCCTTGCACTGTTGCACTTTATGGCAACATTTCATAGTTAAAAGGAGGTTAGCTTAGGTGGAGAAACCGCAGTCCCTGTGGTCTTAAACTTTAAATCCACACACATCTGCTTCAGTTTTGCCTGGTCCTTTTTTCAAACCCCTACAGCCCTGTCCTGCAGTGAAATTCAGCCTCTGTCAGCAACTGGAGGGTCTCCTCAGCGGCTCAGAGGCTTGAGTGTCACCTTGTTGAGAGAACTAGAGTAGAATTCATTTCTTCACTCAGCATGGTCAATTCACCTATCATTGTTTGAGCCATTTCTCCTCACAGATCTGTTTCACCGGGGCAGTCAGGCCTGAGGCATCTGCCAAACACTCCCCTTGCTTCCTCACTACAACACTGTCACTACAAAAGGAAAGTCAGTCCTTTACTCCGAACACATGAGGGGTACCCTGTTGTGATGGTAACGGCACAGCCCTTCATCTCTGAGACTTTTACAAATAGCGAAATCTACGACCACACAGATGATGTCTTGAAGGCATTAATACACCACCATTACGGCTAAAATGGTCAGTCTTTAATGTTATTCGTTTCTGTTTCATTGGATAAATAACTTAGTGTTTCCAATTCACTGCACAAAGTAGATTTGTGGAATTTAATTTATCCTACTCTGGAATCCTCAATGGTTTTTATTATCATCATGAGGCAAAAATGTTTCCCATTACAGTCACTTCATTCAAGTTGAACCAAATTTTTTTGGCACATTATTTTCTGTGTGTATGACACACATAAATTGCTATAACACTAGTGTGTATCCCACATTCAGAGAAAAGACACAGAGTGGATCATGTATCTGTTTGATTTGATTTAAATGCTCCAAAGGGACTTTTTAAACATGATAAATAATAAATGTTAGAATTCATTGGATGGTCTTCTGCCTGTAGAGATAACAGTGAAGTGTTCTGGGTCTTATAATAGATGCTGGTTGTTAGTCGAGTGAAGTCATTTGATGCAAGGTTGTCTGTCTGATGGACTGACTCGTCCCCTCAAGACATGTTCAACAAAAGCATTTGTCTTTTACTGGGACTTATTTTATTGAGTCTGCCTGCAGGCGGTGTGATCTCTGACCGTAAAGATTTACTGTAGCAGCACAGACTGGGAAAAAGGAGCAGGCTGGGCTGTTGCTTTGCCTTTTGGCGAGCACCAACACAAGCTTTTCAGAAATCACGCAGTCACCTGTGCAGTTCGCTCTGACAAGACGGATAACTTCATCTGCAAGTGGATTCAAACAAACACGGCAGTGCACAACAGAACCGACAGCTCATTCATCATGTTAAAACGACAGGCTAAAATCTAAAACAGTTTGTCTTTTCCTTTCGGCCCTCGGTTTGAAGACAGATGAGAAGCCAACTTGTGCTGTCTGCTGGTTCCATCCCCACACTGCACCGCTCTAACTCCCTTTTGGCTGGGCCCCTGCAGCGAGCATTGACTTACATTCCTCCATGCTGGACCCCGCCTCTGCTCAATCTGCTCCCGCGGCTCTCAGAAACTGCCTGTATCCACTTCAAAACCCTGTTGCTGCTCTTCATGGCTACAAAGGGAAGCCTCCCCTCCCACCTCTTACAGCCATACTTCAAGCCCACACCACGCCAGCTAGTGTGTGTTACTTAGCACTTCCATCTGTGCTCTGACCCGACTATCACTTTACCCGGTCAAGAGTCTTCACGGCCATGACTCCCTGGTGGTGAAATACGCATCTCAACTCTGTGACAGCTGCAGCCGCCTTTCTCTCCACTAGACTTATGACCTATCTCTTCATCTGCTTCAACTCATCTCATTCTGCATGTGCATGTCATTTTGACTTACAAAAAGAAAAAAGAAAAAGAAAAAAAAAAAACACTAGAAGAATTATGTTTTCATCTTTAGGGGTTTTGAAGATCGATCATTTCTGCTCAAGTGTTAAAAAAACTTTTGGAATTTCCCCACTTCCATTATTTTTTTGGTGACATAAACAGTACTGCTGTTGTTTTTGCTGGATCAAAATGAGCATACGTAGGTTATTTATTCTTCATCCTCTTTTCTCCAAATACACCAAGAAAATAAAGGAAATACATGCACAGCCTTAAAAGACACAAAAAAACTGAACTAAATGGGCTGTAAAAGGTTAAAGTCACTGTTTAGTGTGACCTCTGACCCCATGACAAGAAGGAGCACAAACTGGCAGAAACATCTGACGTGTTGAATGAAACATCAGAAAATTAATGCAATAAATCTCATATTGTTTGAACAAAAGGGTTAAAGACATGTTAAATGCAAAGGGAGGTCACAATAAATACCATTTTGGTTTATAGAAGCTGTTTTTTCCCCTAAAAGTTTTGTTCTTACTGCTGAACATACTTCCCATTTTCTTAGTATTATGTAAAACTCTTAGAAAGTTATAATGGCCACAAATGCATTTCTCAGCCTCCTTATTGTATATATATATTAAAAAAAACAAAAACCCACAGATTACTTGAATAGCTCCATTTGGAATTAATTATTCTCTACTGACTGAGGCTTATTTACAAAAGCACACCTCTGCATATAGAAAAAGCTATTCCCCCCCCCAAACACCCTGAAAATGACTTCCTTTAGACGCTCTCTCAGAAATTGGTTGTATCCAAAATCTCCGACATAATTTCAGACTCACCCAGACAGACTCATTTTCTATGTGTAAACAGGCGTTGCCTTTTGTATCAACCAGCGAAAGACCTTATTTGCCTCATTTGACATTGAATATCCTGCAGTGTGCACATTGGAGTACTGATGCTGAAATTATACATTGTGTTGCTTTGACCTCCATTTTTTCCTCCAGAGTATCAACTATATTCCAAAAATGTAAAGAGGACAGGACACCCCACTGCTCATTACCCAGGCTCATCCTGCTCTACTCAGACACTGCAATGGACAAATGCACCCCTCTGACATTAAGGAGCAATGAAAGCACACAGCATCAGCTCACATCACATCAGCTCTTCAATGAAGAATATTACTGCAATCTCATGTATTTTATTAATCCCGTAACATTCTCCAGCCGAGCCATTTTGCTGGTGGATCCTCCACTCAGACAGGAGACGCTTGCTAAATTGCTTTTTCGATGAAGGCCTCCTGTTGCCATGGCAACCCCACCCCCCTCCCTTCCTAGTCCCAAAGTCAGGACATGTCACAGAGTGCCAGACACATTGTGGGCTCTTAGTTAATAATTCAGTGATAAATTAACGGTTTTGTGAAGAAAACAGGTGCCAGAATGTCAGAGGGCTTAGGGGAAATAACCCGGCAGAGAAAGACAAAATGAGGGAGTGTGAAAAAGAGACCAAGACAGAGAGAAAGAGAGAGAGAAAGAGGGAGAGAGGGAGACAGGGAGGAGGGGTCGTGTTTTTCCCCTCCAGCCTTGCAGCACAAAAGCCACCCTCTGAATGCAGGCTCTAAATCCAAACTTGGACTCTGTCTGCTGAGAAGTTTTTATGTGGTGTACAATGTGGCGTAAAACGCAGGGGGGATTGTAAAAGAGTAAAAAGCCAGGCCTCAATAGGTATCTGCACCATTGTCTCTGCACAAGCGTGGGCTGCCCCTGAGGCCAACATTCTGCAAGGTCAAAGGTCAGGATGGCAGGGGGTGCATTCTTCACCCCTAGTGGTGTTAGACTAACCGACCTGCCTCCACGCTCATGTCTACTCAAGTTCTTTATTCCTCTCCGTCTGTCCATCCTTCCGTCTTTATGTTGAACAGAGCAAAGTGTAAACCGACCACACAAACACAGGCCACGGTTGCACAAATGTGGACAAAATTATTTTTCTTAAGCTTCAAATCCAGGCTATAATGACATTTTCAACAACGCACTGCGTCTCCATGGATGCATATTCAGGAGGATCAAATAAAAACATCACTTTTTTTCCACCTCTCTCTGGCATGGACATTCATGTGATGGGGAGCATGTGACGCATTTTTGAGATTCACGACCACATTCATACCCCATGTTGCCACATACTTCAGTAAACAGGAAAAATCTATTGTTTATCATTCAACTATTATTAATAAGAATCGTCTTTGTGCATGGTAAATTAGGTCCTTGACTGGTCCTGCTATCAGAAATGATCAAAAACAATCTTAGAAACTGTAATTATACAAGGAGTTAGACTAAATAAACCGACACAATCACATTTCTAAACATTTTTCATCTACCTATGCATCTCTTCAACTCCCTGTGTATGATCTATAGTGAACTGGACCACAGTACTCTGCCAAACTCACTCGTGCTTCAAGTCCAAGGAAAGCCTCCTTTTAATTTTGTTGCACCAAACACAGAAAAATCCATAAAATCTCAGGGTCGACACACAACACTTGGACATTTCAAGACAATGGTTTCAAACCACTTCACCTCAATGCGTAACCGTTTCCTCTGAGCATTTTTACTTTAGGATTTTGTATTTTTGGAAGTTTAGCCTCTGCAGTTCCCTCTTATTTGCAATATCAAGAAACAAGACCTTGTTTTTTTTTCTAAAGCTTCAAATTATTAATATATGGCGTTCATAAAACTTGTAAATCCTTTCAGTTGTGACATTAAGACAAAAACATACCACGTTATTAAAGAGCTGTCATCTATTTCAGTCTTTAACACAAACCGTAAAATGTATGTGAAAAGTTACGAGTCAAGATAACTTTAAGTCATGACACGTCTTGGTTAATCATTCAATCCTGTCTTAAAGTACAACTGAAGGAAATGAGTAA
This sequence comes from Ostorhinchus cyanosoma, assembly GCA_029814465.1. Classification (NCBI taxonomy): domain Eukaryota; kingdom Metazoa; phylum Chordata; class Actinopteri; order Kurtiformes; family Apogonidae; genus Ostorhinchus; species Ostorhinchus cyanosoma. Next base: position 28,134,437 of record JAPTYQ010000006.1, on the reverse strand, counting down.
TGATTTACACCGCTCACTGAATGACAGAAGCTTGTTGTGTGAACATTGTGTCATCATTTCTCACACCTTAGTACATCTCACCAGCCTGCATATCATCAAGTCGAGGCCTGCAGGGTCTCAGACGCAGATGATATGACGCTGGTCTGGCTCTGCACCAGCTGGACCTGGTCTATCTGTTACCTTACCCTGACCCCTTTGAAACTGGCATTGTAAATCCACAATGATTGGCCAATTCGTGACTTGGAAAGGCGGGTGCATTTTTCAGAGTTTTTTTTTTTTTTTCACATGTGTCCCAGAGGTAATGCAGATAGACGTGCTCGCCCTATTAAATGTAATCTAATACAGTATGGAATGGGCTCTGGCATTACACAGTCACATATGCATAAACACGAAGACCCAAAAGTCTGAAAAGCACTTTGTCTCGTCACATTGTACCGCTGCAGACACTTTAGTGCTGCTGTACTCGAGCTTGTACATATTAATAACAGACAAAACACACATTAGAAAACGCATTTCAGCACAATCAGATTTTTATGCACATGGTTTCTACACTTATTGCTCAATTAGCTACACAGAGCAAACAGGCCCACAGCACTCGTGAATAAATTCTACCCATAAGCCTTTTCCTGGTGTGCCAGCGGAGGAGGAGGAGGAGGGGGGGTGGGCGTCGGGTTTAGAGACGGCTTCCCAGTTATAACCTCTGTTTGACCCCACATTAACTACCACTCCTCCTTCCTGCTGGGACCCTGGGAAGTCTGCCGGAGCTATAGCTCAATCCCTGGTCCCATCACATCACATCACAACACATTAATATTTATAGAAATTTGCAGGGAACATTTCAGACACATTATCAGTGTTTTTTCCTCTTTGTGCATAATCAGGGCAGCCCCGAATTACAATCTTTGGGGAACATCTTTACATTTCAGGGACAGGCTAATCTGTACACAGAAAATAAACTGTGTGCAACGTGCGCACAATACAAATATGTACTAAAATACAATTAAATGTGGCAATCAATCATTGAATTTACATAAACACAAAATACTACTATTCCATTAATATTACCATATACATGTGCACACACTCTGATTAATGTGGCAGTTACCATGCAGAAATATGAATAAGGAGCAGGATTAGCATGTTATATTTGTATTTTTGCATCAAGATGGACGGTTTCCAGTTTCCCACGGGTAGATAAGTTACTTGATAAGCCTCTCCCTTTCAACCACCTTATTGAAATTGTTGGTAGAGTAACATTTGCACATATCTAATAACCGGTTAGCACCCAATGTGTCAATATCTAAAAATACCTGTCTTTTTTTCCTTTTACAATAAATGTGGGCTTTTCTAAGCATACATCTCTACTCTAACCATGCAAACTATTTGCTTGTTTGTGTATTAGGTACAAAGCTGACCATCCACAAGCCTAAGGCAAACCGTCAGATCCATATTCCAAATGCCCATGAATGTTCAAACATATCAGAAATGGAAAATAATTGACATTCCCCTTATGTCTTAAATGGAAAATGCTCCACTCAGACATGCATCAAATGTGCAACATTGTCATAATAGTGGAAAATACATGAGCGTGTAAATTTTGGCTGGTATGACCTTAATGAAGCAGACAGATGACAAACAAGATGCAGACTGCATGTCAAAACAACAGCAGAGCTTTTACCAGCATCCTCAAAAACCACAGACTATTTAGAGCTTAAATAATCTCTTCAGCACATGTAATAAAAGGGTAATATACACAATAAGTGCCATAGTGTTGAGACAGTGTCTACTTGGCAGAGTGTTGGTATATTTTTGGTCCTCTTGTATCCTCCGCAGCCAACAAGGAGCCTCATAAATCAGAACGACACCCTGCGTCTGCTCTGCCTCATAAACAACACAGACCTCTGACGGAGGCAGAGCACAGAGGCCTCAGCATGTGAACATACACAAAAAACACACACACATACTATATATAGCCATATGAACTTGGGAGACGTCTTTACTCCCAGGAAAGAGTCCATCTATTCAAGTATCTTTCAGTGAAGTATCAAGCTTCTACCGCCGTCGGCTACAGTGCATGATGAAAAGCTGTCACATCAACAATGGGTCATGTTTCCTGAGGTAAAGGATGATCTATGTGCTCATTCCTGGAGCTACACTCAGCTCCGCAGGGACATTTGGTTACAGAGTGACACTTTATATCCACCTATTAACCTGTTTCCTCCTCTAGTCTTACGCTCATTAAAAGTCACATCTGTTTGGCTGCTGCTGCAGACCTGCCCCGTGCATTTTATAGCTCAGCTGTACATCTGGACCCCTCTCGTGTCTCTCACAAACCCCACACCCACCACGACACTCTATGCACGCCTCAACTCTTGGCTTATCCCACCCCTTGTTGCTTTTCTCAGCAGCAGCACATTCAGGCTCACCGTAAGCGCCCTCTCCAGCAGATCTGGTTTAGTGTGATATGCGCTCTCACAACAGCTCATGTTGGTCATTCTGAAATCCCATCGTCATAGATTTCATTTCTTTCAGTTTATTCATTAAAACAACTGGA
>JAPTYQ010000006.1:28101684-28121524 GCA_029814465.1 Ostorhinchus cyanosoma | reverse complement strand
GACGGGATTATTGGTGTAAAAGTAAACAGGCTCAATATTAATCATGTCAGTCAAGTCCTAAAAATTGTTACTTAAGTTGAGTCATGTCACTGAAGTTCTCCACCTTTGCATTCAAGCATTATGGCTGAAATATAGTGTATGATTTGAAGACAAAATAAATAGTTTTGTAATCTAATACTTTGCTGCCAACAGTGACCATCAAGCTTTATATTAGTTTGTCAGATAGTAATCACTACCACTGTTTTTTTCACCAGTGAAAATAAAATCTAGGCTGAAATCATGTTTACTCATAAAACTTAAAGATGTACAATTTCCTTCAAGTAGTATCATCTGCAGAAAGTCAGGGTCAATGTTAAGTAAAGAGGACATGTGATCCAACGAAATAAGCACATGTGACATAGACCTAGATGTTTTTAGATGATTTAATGTGGAAGTGTAACATATTGTACCTTTAGAATATTTATGTTTGGCAAGACGGAGACAGGAAATCATAAAAAAAAAAAAAAAAAATCTATGTAAAAAATGAAGGTAAAGCTGAATATTTTAAACAGATGTTCTACAAGTGATACACTTAAAAATCAAATAATATTTTTGGGAATATGGCATCTTCTTTACACTTCCAGTAGAGTACAGATGTGGGAAGTTTCTGTTGCTGAGCACTGAAGGTGTTTTGGTGGCTTATATTTGCCTGAACATCTTCCCATGTCTACTTCCTGTTCCTCGTCTTGTACGGCACATTCATTTCACAGATACTCGCCACAGCCCAAGGCTAACACTCCCATAACCCCGCTGATCTCTATAACCGACAGTATCCTTTAACACAAGAGGCATGTAACTATCCTGAGGTTTTTGTCCATTGCTCCTTTTGTTTTCAGCCAAAAAATGAATTTGGAAAGCAGATATGCGACATGATCTTTTTCCCAGAGGAACACAATGTTCGCTTGTGTATCCCACCAGCTCGGTCTGGGTGGTCCAGCCAAGTGAGCAGCAAATGGACCAGCCTGGACTGGTTCAGCCCACACTGGACTTTTGTATGGGGATACTTTCTTTTTAACTCAAATGGATTTTTCCCCCAGTGAAAACGACAGACCTGACAATGCCACCATTTTTTTTCTTCATTTTTAATGAGCTCACAAACATCCTGAATTGCCTTACTGTTCCAGAAGGAGATTCAGTCAGCAGTTTTCATACATCGTACAACAAAAACAAACAAATAATAAAAAAAAAAAAGGCAACTAAACTCTAGCCTGCATGGAATTACCGTGGAATATGGGGACAAAAGGGACATGATGCAATGCTGTTTTAATAATTGATTTTCTTCCACAGTCCATTCCATAATGGTCTACAGAAATCCAATAACCGCTAATTGCTCCTCCAAACACAAGCAGTTGGCTCGTAATGACTCCATGTCTTTCACACTCTTTTCTTATGTCTGTGAAACTACAGCATATCTCATGCTTCAACCTTGTAATTAATTCACAGCACAGTGAACCTCCTTCGGTTAGATCTTAATGATTAAGTGAAGTAATAGCCCCAGATTGCTCTGGGTCCACTCCGCCATTAAACGCTCAGCAGTGTGGTCCCTTAGCAACAAAAATCTGCAGCTTGAAGAGGATTTCCTTTGTCAGAGAAAATGCAATCACAGAATTTTATTTGCTAGACGAGTATGCATCCTGTGCAGCTGTACTGCCCCCCCCCCCCACACACACACAGTGCACTTCCCAATGAGACAGTGTACGACTATAAAATCACAATCTACCCGTTCTAATTGTAAAATTAGAAACTCCTCTGCCTACAGTACATAGGTGAACATCTGTGTCCGTTTTCTCTAGGAAAAAGTCATTTAGAAAAAGGCAGTGAGGTTTATTGGATTATTTCCAAACAGCTGCTTAATTGCTGCAGCGTTGCATTTCATTAAGATGTGATGACCAGCACAGAGCCAGACTTCAGAAAAAGACGAAAATACATCACATACACTGGTCAAAGATGCCTTTCACTGTACTAATGATATCTGAGCCTGAATTTGTTTGACTGGTGGAAGAAAACAGCACTTTGAACACAGCTATATGAGAAAAACTGGAAGAATGACATTTTAGGAGAATGCTAGGTGCTAAAACAAACTAATATCTAAAATAGCATAAAGGTACATCATTAACAGTTAATAAAGGTATGTTTCATTTGTCATTTCTGGCTTAATGCTGCACTTTAGTGGACCTTAGAAGCCTAATAATAATAATAATAATCAATCATCATCATCAATCCTGAAACCATTACATACTGGGAAGGCTCTTTATTTTGCAGATCCAGTTTCTTCTAAACTCATGCCTTCACAGACAGGCAGCCACAACACAGAACACATTTTTAAAATACCACAGTAATGAGTGTTTAAAGCAAATCTGGATGCCATCGAGGGATGTGGATTTTATTATTGTTTTGCTCCTTTAAAATTAGAGTAATTTATTTCCTTCTGTTGAGTGATTAAGTGGCATTATGTCATCTCCACCATCCCAACATCAGTTTATGGAGTGGCCGTAACTGTGACAATGCAGGATTATGCTGTTGTCACGCTAAAGTGGCAATTGGGGAAAGTTATCCACCTCTGCAGCTGGAAAATGTGGCTCCTTTAAGAATACTGCAATCACAAAGGGAATGAGCAGTCGGTTGAGCTGGGACTTTATCAGCAGTAATAGCCCATATTGAAATAAATCTCTGGAGCAGGGGTGTAGTATTGATGCTTAACAAGCCCTGTCAAGAGACGGCTTTGCATATATTGAGCAGCATTGTTAGAGCTGATGAGGCACCGCTTCACTACTCAGGAAGAACAAGGTTTGCTGCTAAATTCCAACCCACACACACACACACACACACACACACACACACACACTCGTACATCACCTGAAAAACCTAAAAAGCCTTCTGCTACAGGAGCCTAACCTGCCTAATAATTAATATCGTCTCAAACGCAAAGCTGTTTCTAAGTACACACATAAAAGCCTATTAGTCCCATGTATCAGCATGCTTTAATTGTTTGTTTGAAGTGGCTTTTTGGAGTGTCACTGCCTTTCAGGCCCTCCTCCACAACTTGCTCTCACTCAACTTGAGTGACAACGATGCTTGTTGCGGTGCAGGGCAGAGGACAGGAATCACTCAGTGAAGGCTGAAATGAAAAGAACAGCCCTTGTACGGTTGGCACGGGGCAAAACGCCAGAGCCACTGCAGGCAGCGGGGGTTGACTTCATAAGCAGGACCGTTTTAGTTCCCACCACGAGCTGCACATCGGCGATCTAGGGCAGCAAGCCGCCAAAGCCTAAAACTGACTGCCAGCCCCCCCCCCTCATCCGACTCCCTAGTGCACGCCCTTGATCTACAATTACCACCCGTCACTTACTATTCCATTGAAGAAAAAAGGCAGTTAGCTGCATAAAGGGATAAATGGATGAATAATTACATTTTTAATCAAGCTGAAAGAATGGCTTTAACAATAAAGCAGGGGAGAGTACCAGCTGTAGAGGGATATTTGCCTGTTTGGAGGGAAAAGAAAAGATCTGCTGAACCCCTTGTGTGATAAGAAGCTTCAACCATATCGACATGTTTAACCTGAAGTGGATAAATGATCCCAGTCAGTGTCCACGCTGATGAATCCTTGTTAGGTCATGTGAGTGCAGATGGGATACATAATGCACAAAAAGAAATCTGCAGAAACTATAGAAAGATAAGACAGAACAACAGAAATGTGGCAAAGTACTTCTGGAGGAGAGAAACAACAAAGGGTTAAAATCTGTCCGTTTCCTCTTTCAGCATGTGCCTTCCTCCTTCAACTCCTTTGTTGTCTTAGTTGAGATGCCATATTTAACACAAAGTAAAAATCAAAGCTGATGTTTAACAATGCATGAAAAGGGTGCTGCATCCTGAATTGGACCCTATAGTGCTGCGACTGACTGCCTTTAACGACCAAAAGAATTCAAACAAACACCTACAAAATGAGTCCAACTCATTCCCTATTGCTACTTAGTCATAACCCTTTGGCACCCATCTTCAACACCCTGAGTACACCTTACAGCATCAATTTAAGTCCTTGGACACTGGAAATCGATGACAAGAAACCAGGGTTTGTGTCTCCTTCCATGACATTTGTGTTTTCTTTCTCTTTTCTTATTTTAGACCGTCCTCTAACCTGTTTTACTGAACCAAGTTGGTTTAATGCCTAAAGTAACTGTAAGCATGGCATTACCCTGATATCTATTAGACAAAAAAAAAAAGGAAAATGATGCCTGTCCCATGGATTGAAAAATGTATCCTCTGCATCGAGATAATCTTGCACACGGTAGAATGAATAAGTGAGATTGTGTTGACAAAACCTCGAGCAGGGATCAGCTGAAAATCATAAGTCAGCTCCCATCAGCTGCACTGATAAAATAATAATGTGGACAAAAATGGCATCCACGCTCGTGCATGCAGCAAATCTATAATTCAGCTTCCTTTGTTCACTTTCAGCTTCCGACAATTCACAGATTTAAAGTCAAAGCATTTAACTTCCATTTAAGAAGCTTTGCCGTATTTCCAAACATGCACATTTGTGGCGGCTCTCGAACTGATTGGTCGATGTTGACAACACAGTGGGGTGCGCGGCCCACAGAGAGAGCTCGCCGCACAGAAGTTGGAGGGAGGAAAGGCTGGTGGGGGGGAGGTAAAGAGGATTACGAGGGGCCAGCAACGAGGGGGCTATTGTTAGAGCCTGAGAAAGTGTGCAGGAAGAGTGGCACACACTCTGGAAATGAACCCCCAGCTTGGCCTTACTGATGAATAACAGGAAACTCTGAGATACAGGTCTGCACGGTAACACAAGCATAAACCTCACAATCACTTTGTTTCTTCATCTTCCTCTCTGCACAAAAGCAAATGCAAAGATGAGCAACCGGCAAAATGTGTTAACATAAAGCATATACATATCATGGGAGTATTGTGGTATTTTACTGAACTGCCTGTTTAGCATAATTTTGACCAAAGCAATTGCATGTTGGAGTGTTTCCATTTTTCAACGGCTGCATTTGGCAGACTGAAATGACAGAGTGCTGCTCATCTGGGAAATGGCTGGGCAGGAGGATGTTGCTGAGAAGCAAAACCCACTAGGTCTGTAAATGCAATTATCAAAGAAACCTTAGGTTGCAGCTATGAATATATGTGCTGCTACTAAATCACTGAAAATTTGTGACAAAGAGGAACCTTTTTTGTTATATTAAATTATGCAGTGTATATAAATTAATGTCATCTATGGCTTTTAATGGTATACGGTTTCATGGCATATGGTGAAATAAAATTGATAGTTCTATAGTGTACATTTGTAACTGGACAGAGAATCTCACCTGTATTAACTTCCCTTCTCTACTGTTCAGTTTTGAGAAGCTTTTTTTTTTAATCAATATTAAGGTCCTGTTTCCATTTTCCTCCTACTTTCTTATGTTCAAACATTTCATTTAAAAATGTCAGGCATGTTTGTTGCAGATATACGTTTTCTTATTTTCAGGGTCTTGTGTGTTCCAGAAGGCAGGTGACCACAAATCTAAGCTAACTGTAACTAGTGCGGCGCTGATGTTAAGACGTATGGACCTTTATCACGGATACAGGAAAACAAAACAATATTAGCCACACAAACATCTCAGCACAAAACTACAACACTATGGCTGGACCTGAATGTTGGGCTGTTTGAGGTGCATGAACACTCAGATTAAACTTTAAATATTCAAGCAGGTTTTTTGGAGGCGAAAAATAAGTAGATCAGTACAAGTCACCAATCGACAATCTTTGTTTTCTTTATAAATTAATCAAGAGTGGAGCATCCTGTCTGAGCACTAAATATGTTTGGTTCCTTCACTTTCACCTGCAGAACTTCATGTGAGCTCTTTACTGGTGCTCGAAAGTCATGATGTAGACATGGAACACTGGAGTGGTCATAGTGGAGACGACACCAGTGGAACTGTTCCACTCGTTTTGTCACATTATGTTGTAGTGTGTTGCACTATATTTGATTTTATCACCTTAACCAGTCAGTTTAGCATGTTTTGTGTTATTTAATTACATAATGGGTTTTCAAAGTCATGACAGAGCGAGTACCACTGCAGCGCAGGGATGAATGAGCCCATGTTTTAATCAAAGATAGAAGAGTGAAGGGAGCATCACTACTGATTATGCAGAATCCAGAAGCCATCCAGCACAAGCAACATGTATGCAAATAAACGAAGGCTGTCAAAATTAACGCATTAACACAGAATCATCTATCATCATGATTAAAAGTTTTAACGCAATTAACTCATCTGACTCTGAACGTCTCTGGTAATGCATTTCAGACAGTTTGTCCAAGTAGAGTTACCGATGCACATGTGCAAATGGACAGCTGATCCATTAGTGACAGGCAGCAGAATCAACCAATAAAGATGGAAGACAAACAGCACGTTGGCCGTTTGGATGAAAATATGAGTATAAAAAATAAAAAAACAAGACGGAACAGTCAAAGTATTATACACACTCTGGAGGAAAGAGTTTTCTTTTCACTGAAGCACTTCCAGTTTAAAATGTATATATCAATATCATAACGCATCACCCAGCTTGCACCAAACACTAAGTGCACATATATCCCCCTTTTTTCTTGAGAAACATGAATATAGATAAAAAAATGACTGATATTTAATCTGATTAATCCACAGCAACCCTGTGATTAATCTGATTAAAAAATGTTAGCGTTTGACAACATATCAATCTAATATATTGACCCTTTTAAAAATGGTTTCAGCCATAATTGTTTGTTCAAAATCTGTTTTATATTGTAAGAGTCATTACAATGAACAATAATCATAATTGCGTAGTAGTGATGAAATGAAAATCATGTCTGAAATCTCATACCACTGCGACCCTTGCAGCATGTAGCAGTGAGGTTGTAGATTTTCTTCCAGGTAATTATGCACTAATGAAACATAACTGAACACTATAATCCTTTTGTGTAATTGGATGCCTCTAAAGCCCGAAAACCCACACCTTTAGGGAAAAGGATATTAGATCAATAAATACTGCTGTGGGAGTGTTATCTACCTTTATAACTTAGAGAAAATGAAACATCCAAATTCAATGATCAATATCAGTGAAGACGATGAACACAAGGAAACCTGACCCGTTTTGCTTGTCCTGCTCTCCTTTGTGCTGGTGGGAAGACGACACTGTTGTGGGGGTGGAGTCTATCAAAACCAACATAGCAAAATGGTGTGAGTGCACAAGTCTGCGTCCAGGCCCCTCGGGTTGGTAATAAATCTCCTGAGCGTTCCTGTCCACACTTGAGTGTCTGTTCCCACTCCATGTCACAGCCTCTAACATTCAACTTTAACTCTATTTACTTTCCAAAACGGTACCACAGTCAAACAGCGAATCCTCACTAGGTAGTTATGTCTCAATGCTAAGAAAGATTCCTGGAGCTACATTACATCCTTTCAAATTCTTTCAACAGCAAATGAAACAGCTGCAGTTCGACGCTGTTGACTAAACTTGCGTAGTGCAGTAATTATTTCAGTCCTTGTGCTGGCATCCTCCTACAGCTGCTCACACTTCACTACTGGCACACACAAAAACTGGGCCCAGGATAACTGGTTCAAGCCTTCCTCTTGTTTCTTGTCTCTCAATCACTGTATTAACGTAGTGCCAAGTACACAAACTGAACCAACAGTCACCTGCACCGCTAGAACCGCAAAAAGCATTTCCCCTTGGCATCAGTATAATGAGGCAGTAACTGAAACAGATTTTTGTTATTCAGATTAAGAAGCGTTCTGTGTGTTTGCATAATGAGCCCGAGCAGAAGCGCTAGCAAGTGTTATTGTATGGCATAAATACTGCACAAAATCAGAAGTTACATTGATAGTCACAGCATGACGGTATCAAAGCTGGTGGTGAAAGAAGATCAAACGCATGGTAATCGGAGGAATTTTACATGGAATATCATGACACATAATGGCAGCAATTTGAAGATCAAAGATGGTGCAGATCACTGTAAATGCACAATTTCCTTCCTTTTCATTGCTCATCTCTCAGCTGTGAAAAGAACTAAATGAACGCAGGGTTTGCCACCTTCAACTTCTGCTGATTCCTACGCCCTTAAACTCAAGTCATGACGGAGGAGGAAGCAGCCTAATTAACAGATAATCTGAGGACAGCCGCAGGTTTGGCTTTCAAAGCACAACAACTCAAGGGTCTCCACAAAGGGGAGGAAGCTGAATAGATAGGAGATAGAAAAAAGGACCACCCTCAACCAGAGCCTGGAAAAAAAAAAAAAAAAAAAAAGGAGTAGTGGAGTTGAAAGCATTAAGCTGAGCCAAAATGAGACCAAACTGTCAGACACACCAATGCAGATATGTTTGTGTTTTAGTCTGCAAAAACTGAGATTTAAAATAAAAAAAGGTTTTCCATGAAGATCTTCAGTTTGTGTCTAAACACGGAGGTCATTTCCCAGTTTGCTTATGTTCATTATGGCTTTTTGTAACGAACCTGCCCCAGAAACAAATCCTGGAGTATAAATCAGTGTCCGCTCTGCAGTAAATCGAGGCCAGCACAGATACCGTCAGGAGACCAAAGAATACGCTTCCACAACCAACATTTAAGGAAACTGAAGTTCAGAGCTCGTCACTGGTTCTGAAGTTGATGACAGATTACAGCCTCTGCACCTGCTACATCCACTTTTATCCACAGTTAGAACTCCAACACAAGAACACAGTGTTTTTTCAGAGTATTTACTAGTGCACCAGTCTCTAGTCAGATATTTTTTGAAACAAAGGTCATGGACAGAATTTTTTTTTTTCTACAAACAGAAGAAAATACCTCTTTAGAAAAATAGCTGTTTGTGTGGACAGGGCAGCAGACAGGCACTGTGCACTTTAAAAGGCTTTTGTTTTTCCTCATTCCAGATAAAGGGCTTAAAGTGTCTAGCTCTTGCTTAACTTCTTCAAGGAGACATCACAAACACACAGTTTTACGCTAAAGAGAAAACCCAGTTTAAAAGCAGTTGCACTTGAGAACCTCTGGTGTATTATTACCCAATATTCCAAATTTTTGTGTGGTACAACCAGTTCTTTTAAAACTGGCAACTAACTAGCCACAAAAGAAATGCAATCTGTTATCTCTATCCCTGAACTTATATAAACGGATCTGCTTTCTGCGGAAATGTTTAGAGCTTTGAGGCTACGCCAGATATTTAACTTGGCTCCGCTTTCAGCTTTTGAGAACGGATGAAGGAAGAACATGGTAAAGGAGTCCTGAAAACAAGGAAGGCACTTACATTTCTCTTTAAATCCCAGGCACGCCTCCGTCCATAAACTATTAGACATTGTTCTATGCTCTGAACTCTCAGTACTACCTTGTGGGAAAGGCTGTACCTTAAGAAACAGGAAGGCCACAAATGATAGCGTTTTACAGGAGCGATGTCAAATACTGCTTTGATATTTTCTGATTACGCTCTGATGACAGTAATTAGACAATGAAATTGCAGTATACGTTATGGCAAGTCTCCACCCAGATTTTCCCCTCTCACCACAACAAAGTTAAATAACTCCTCACACTCCTTCAGCCTCTGTGCTAAAAGGAATCCACACGAGGAAACGCAGAGTTTTATAAAGTACCTGTGAGAATTTAGACAGCTTTCAAAGTTCTGGATAATATTTTCTGTGGACCTTTTCCCTGTCAAATCCATTTTTTGGACATGGTTTCCATCTGCAGCTCATCTCGCCTGCGCTCAGAGAAGTGAACACCTGGAGCAACAAAGCGGCGAGGGGAAGTGATGAAGATGCCTTTGTTTCTCAAGGGTTTTGGCCACACAGAGCTCTACAGACAGAGAAATGATTCCACATGTAGCTTTTTCCCAGATACACTGAGCGTGAAGCACAGATCAAAACTGTACCTTTAACTTGGGGTCAGTGGTCTTACCTTTCCCTCTGAAAAATAGTTTTATACACATTGAAAAAAAAAAATCTACAGCTGTATTTTCTTTTGCAGAAGTAACTCTTTCGTTTTACCCAGTCTCCTTTTCGGTGTTTAAAAAACACAGCGCATACCTCTGGCTCTTGTTCTGCACTATAATTATATATTAGATGAAAAAAGAGAAGGGTAATAGGTACAGGACTTGGCAGAAACACTTACATTCCTGACGTGAACCCTTCATCTCCGCCGTTAGCCCTTTCCTTGCTTCACTTCATAAGCTTTGTAAGGTTCTGTGGCAGATTATGTGCACACTAACAGTTCGCTATTGATGTGGCTGAGCTAAAGATGATTAATATAGTGTATAGGCTTCCTTTAGAAAAGCTCACAGACCATAACACAGACAGGGGTTTGTCAGAGATGGAACTGCAACCTTTGGTCTTGAAGAGCACACCTGCTGCTTCCAAACCCGGCAGCGTTGTCAAATGAGCAGGTGGCGAGTGACAGACTGGTGAGCGGCGTAGAAGAGAGATGGTTAAGTATTTAGTCTGTGTTTATCCACGGCCTCCCGACTCAATTTAACACCTCACAGAGCAGCACGGTTACATGGTCTCTGTAAATTTAGTGCTTGGAAAAAAATAAAAAACACCAGTCAAATAAAAGTCACTTTGCATTCCTGTTAAAACAACGTTGTTCCCTTGGATGTGGAGCTGATGTCAGGTCACAGGAGTAAAAATCAGCTGTGATAATTTTGTTTGCAGAAAATAAAGTTGCTGAAGGCTACAGCTGCAAGAATGCTTACCCAACATTCTACTTTTATTTGGGTGTCTACAGGGGAAGAGTTCCCAGCCTTTAACATTTTACTGATGAGTTAACAAGGTCTTGTGTGCTAATAAAATATCTCTTGACATGCCATTACAAAAAGGTCACAGTAAGATAGAACTGAGTTGTTCAGACAGAATCTGTGTTCCAGAATAAACTAATTGGGCTGTCAATTTATTTTCCGGGGCAGAAGGTCAATAAAGGTGGAATTTCCTGATGTAACCTGAAAATTAATGTGAAAATAAAGCCAATTTGTTTTAATGACAATGCTTGAAAAAACTAATTTGATGAATATGAAATAATCTAAAAATGTTCTGACCATGTTGAATAAATAAATATTTTTACCACTTAACTCTTTCAGACTGTGTCCCAACATGCAAGCTGCTTCCAAATGCTCCTTTTATTCTAGATTTTTAGAAGACAATAAATCTACGCAACTTGTTGCAATGTTAACTTAAAAATAATCAGCTGAAACATGTATTAAAACAGCAAACATGGCTCCCTTCAGCCTCCCACCTCTGGAACTGAGGCTTCTGCATCAGGAAGCAGCCTTTACTCTATCAGAAAACAATTTGCAGAGCAGCAGTTCAGTCCATAATTTGATGTTGCCTCCAATGAATTTTCTCAGATAAGAGGCCCGTGACCATGTCTGTTCAGCTCCTCCACTGGCCTTCAGAAGACCAAAGAGCCGCCTTCTCATTGTTAACTCAATGTTGAGCCATCATGTGGCCCAACAATAAAGAAGTCGGCCACATCTCACTGTGCCTGTAATCTCTCTTTGAGGCCCCAGCGTCTCTAATTGCCTGGACACTTGTGTCCGAGGGCTCCTCTCTTTCCTCAGTGAAAAGATGAGACCTCTGTTGCTCCTTACAACAGGCTTAAGCTGATAAACCCTTTCATTCAACATGACCATGGGATCGGTGCTCCTTGCAAACAGATTGGGTAAAAGAAGACAAATCAAAACAGTGATTAGCCCCCAACACAGAGGCAGAGCTAAGCCACAGCGCTGCCTCAGCAGGAGGTCCTCACTCACAACCACAAAAACTGCTGGATCATTCAAATGCGTCTTCCCTGAATCCAACACATTCTGTAGTGCAACTACACAACCTGAAATATGTCTGGAATTCATGCAGCAAGGAATTTATTGAAGAACAAAGACGTAGCATGGTTGAATTCAAAATTGAACGTGGCAGCTGAAGAAATGTACGGACAACTGAGCAGCAAAAGGAGAAAACAATGAAGCCAGGGCTGAACCTTCACTCCAAAGGTGTTCAGATCCCTCTCACTCAGATAATCACCACCTCTTATGACACCCTTTTCCTATCATGGACATCTTGCCTGCATGAGGTTTCCTTCAGATTTCGCCGCCTGCTACAGGCGGTATCATTGCCAAAACCTCCATATGGCATACTATCAGTGTATCATCTGTCCTGTTGTTGAACATTATACAAAATCCATGTGCTTTCTCACCATCAAGGTCAGATGAAGTTACACACAGCAAATACTTCACCATCCCCAATGCTACATACAAACATTGATTTACTTTATGTATTAGAACCTCCACAAACCATTTTTTGTGTATATTTTTTATAAATGATAGGTTACCGAATGACTTTGTATGAATTGGCTGTTTTAAAGTTACATTACCACATTTGGCAGAATTTTCACCAAACATTAAAAAGCTATTTACCACCAGTGAGACAACAGTTTTTGTTTAATCTTACAGTTTTGTCGTCTTAATATTTAAATGAAACAAGCAGATTTTTCATCTGAAACCTGTTTTAAGATAGAAAAACTTACATTAAATAATATAAGCAGGAAAAACTGATTCCACAACTGTCTTCTTGCAGCAGTAAATAATAAGCAAAATGAAGAATGCTATTTAACTTTTAATAAAACATAACGGCGTGCAATATAGCAGTCTGAATCAATTTGTGGTCACCACTGCTGCACCATTATTTGTGTTCAAGATTAGCTTGCCCAACAGTGACCTTGAATAATAGCCCACAAATGTATTCTTAAGAATCATGTGACTCAGGCGTGTGCACACAAGCCAAGACGGATACCAACAGGGGATATCAACATATCCCATTCTCCACATACATATATTGTGCAATTATGTGGAGAGTACAGTTGTGTCAAATGAACACATGCATTAAACTCTGAACGTGGCTGGAGACCATCTTGAATGTTTACATTAATAATAGAAATAGAAACATCACACAGAACAAAATAAGGCACGCGTGTTTGTGTGCAATCTGCTGGAGGAGAGGATTCCAACTGACTCTTTAGTTATTATTGTAAAAATAATGAGAAAACTACAGGCCATGAGGTCTGCCCAAATCAGACCCTGTTGGTTATTCTCAGCTTTCTCTAAATACAACTTTGCAAAGACAGCATATGAATTAGTGACACAATTCTTGAGTAAAGTTGAGGTGCTGAGTTTCAACAAAAAGTGCGTTTGAAGAGGCTTACTTCTACTTCTTCGTTCTCTCTGCGACTGTTAAAACTCTTAACTTGGTACCATGCTTTGCTGTGAAAACTGCCTGAAAGAGCTGATTCAATATTATGGAAACGATTCTTGTGGGAAGCTGTCTGCAGTGCCATCTGACCTTATTAGACACATGATATATCCTCAGCTGTCTCATTATCCTGCTGGAGATTAACAGGTCGCTGTAAATGCAGCATCTGTCTATGAGCAAAGTGAGGATCAACCATCGGTTTGAGCCAACTAATCTGAATTATGCTAGGTCAGCAATGTCAGAGCCTGAAATCTTTGACAGCCAAGAAAAAAAAAAAAAAAAGCATGTGCAGTATGTGTAACTAGCTAGTTCAAATTAAAAAGCACACTGGTGACTTGGCCTGATCTTCCTGTAGAGTTGGGGCGTCAGAGTGCAAGCCTCTTAGAAATGTCTGTCAAGATAGTGACAATGTGCTATTTCTGGACTTTTTGATTGTAGTTTCCTGTGGTGCTCATGGTGTCACAGGTAAGAAAGTGGGAAAAGACTGCTGCTGAGTGATTGGGGTTGGCAGGTGTGTGAGCGTGCGCACATACTGACAGGTTGTCATGAGGTGTCAGCGTTGAGATACAGCATATTGAAAATATTGTGCAGTTATATTGCCTCAAAGTATTTTATTAAAAAAATGTTCAATATTTCTCATCAGGCTACGACGCACTGAACTAAACTTATTACGGCCAGATCATGTTCATCCCATAAAATAATGGACAAAAGTTCTGGCAATATGAACACGTGCGATAACAATAAGCACAAAAATAAGGCTGGATTCAGACAAATAATCGTGCATATAAACTCAGCATCAAATGTTTGACCCATCAGTTGAAGCCCCAGCAGCCTTTTGGTGAATTTGTTCAACTGCAATATTAGCTCGTCTATTTATTAAAGGTCATATCATCACAATTCTACAGAAAAACATTTTTGAACACTGCAATTTTTTCCTCCCATCGTGCAGGCCTAATGAAAACTGATAGGAAACTCACAAAATTAATACCATAATTTAGTCATAGTGGAAGACAGTCTAATAAATCAGATAAACTGCACAGGCTTAATGTATTACAGTACATCCATCTTTTTAATTCGTCGGAGAAGCTGTTCTGTCTTCTACCCTTCAGCAACTGGATGTCCAAAAAGCTCAGCCGTACAGAGTGGAGCATTTTCTCCATCCACATGCTCTCTTAGCCTGGGGGAGGGACTATGCTTTTATACACACACACACAAAACTACCATTCCTATCCTCACAGTTAATGTATACAATTCACACTGTGTAATCAAGAATAAAGGACGGCACAGTACAAAAATAGAAGACGGTGAGAGCTGTTGCAAAAATACTATTTGCGACAGAAAAGCGCCCTGCATTCAGAAAAATCAAGCCTCCTTTTTCATCACTTGCCAGCGTACATGCTTGTCAGTTGCAGGATAAAAATCTCTTCGCCGCGTGCAACAGCTACACTGTAGGAAAGACAGCGGGGCTGGTGCCAGTGTGCCATGCTACACACAGAGACAGTGGGTCTCTTTGTATGGCAAGCTTCTTTTCAGACAGGAGCAGTAGCTGCAGGAGCACTTACATTTGGATGAAAACACCACAGTGAGGGAGAGGTTTACAGCTTACATATACACAACACTGCTTCATCTGGGTGAGCGAGGTGGTCACACGGAAGGGAATGGGTTATCATCTGAGGGGAAACTTGTCACGCCAGACATTTTCATACTATGAATAAATTTACATCAAATCAACACTCACTGATCAAGCAGATAACCTGATGGAGCTTTCAGGAGTGTCAGTGATAAAGATTAGAATCTGCAGCGAGTGTAGACAGTCCCAAGCATGCATCCATCATTATGTCCCTTTCATTTAGCTTTAGAAACATGATAAGCAGTGATGATGAGGGGGAAATCGGGCTTTCACAAAGGGCCAACATTCAATCTAGGAGAGATAACAAAAGGAAGACGAAAGACAGCCCTGGATGGTGGGATGCCCCTGGGGCGGCTATGCTGTTATTATGTTGGAAAGGGCTGCTGAGCTGCGGTGTGGGGCAATTAGAGACCGGAGGATTGACTGGGGGAGGGTCCAGGCACAACAAGCCGTCCATGAAGTGTTTTCAGCTCAGAGAGAAAGAAGAACAAACCTCCTTGCGTTCACGCTAACTCCAATATGGCAGCAATGGCACAAAAAACACAACAGATGATGCTGGATTTATGAATTGAAATAACAACCATCTGCTTATTTCCACGGAAAGAAGCTAAGCTACTTTCCCGTCATCAGCAGAATTTAAATGATATCAAGCGATTGCATGTGGAACTTCATGCTGCACTGGTTTTGGATGATTTGACTGGTAAGTATGTGACAATTAGGCTGGTTTGGGATAATGTACGCAAGCAGATGAATCATCTGTTGTTCTCGTTTAGAGCTGCTGCAGACACTGCGGTGAACACATTAGCTATGTCCATTATGTTTAACGTCACTCTGCTTTGGAAAGTCCTTGCTATATAAACCGCAGAGTCCAGGAGCGGTCCAGCTGGAGAACATGGGGACAAAGAGGAAAAGTCAATCCCAGAGTATCGTTTCAGCCGTCCGTGGACCACAGGCTGAGGTCACAGCCTTACAGCTATTGTGTGTTGTCATTTAATGGGTAGATAACGGAAGTAAAAACAGATTGAATTGCAAGACGGAATGGCTTTTACAAGACACACAGTACAACTGTTCGTCAACTCTCACTTGGGTAACTTAAGCTACTAAGCCTCACCTCTGATGAGATCTCTATTGTCGACTCTCATAATATTACACATCTTCCAGTAAAGAACATACAATGGACTGTGAAAGAAGGCAGTAACACAAGCTTAGTGGTGCGAGATGTAACAGTTGGTATTGCCAAGTTATCCTGAGGACTCACAAACACACACTGTTTCCATGCCCTCCGGCCTTGAACTGCTTCACTGGAGCAGGTGTCTGCCCACATTCTTTATATAAGCTCATGTCAAACATGGCGCACAGCAACAAGGCCTCACAGCTGCAGGACAATGGAGTCACATTAAACTGCAGCACTACAGCCACGTACACCCTTAAATCAACGACAGTTTCTGCAAGGTCAACTTACAAGACGTACAGTAAGATAAGGATAAAGACGTGGTGCAGCAAAAACATTTGAGTGAATTTAAGCCTGATGCATTTGCAGCTGCATTTAAATGATGCTTCAATGTAATTTAGTAAATTACACAGAAATTATACTGTTGATGGTCTGTGTTAATAAGCACTTACAAACGGCAAAGATGCCCATTAAAGATAAATGATTCTGTACCCTCCTAATGAAAAAAAAAACAAACACTTCCTGTAGTTTTAGCAATTTAAGCTTTAATAGTGTTTGCTATATTTTATCCTAAAGTTCCCTGTATCTAAATTTAAAAGAGGTCTGTTTGTTTTGACCCTATTAACTACTGTGAGGGAGTGAAAAGTCCACCACTATTAGATTTAGCCAGAGAAAAAAAAAATCCTTATCTCCGTTAGGTTCTTGACACATGCTAAAACTCTAAAAACACACCTCTGAAAATATTTAAACAATGTGAAAAGGGATTTTACTTGTCATTTTAATCTGCCAGGGTCAAATGTCTTGAAGAGAGGATTAGCTCAATTTCTATTTAGTCTCAGAGCCAAATACACATTAGGCTACTTACTAAGACCCCTTCGCTTTGATCAGAGTAAATGTTCCAGCAGGAAGTGTCACTGTTTAATGGCTACAGCTCATATAGGTCACTGTTCTTCACATGGATTTGTTCTTCAATTGTTTTTAACATTTTGATATTCACTCCCACTCCTTAAAAGCAGTAGCATACGTTCATATTTTTTGCTGCCAATGACTTGATGTTGTTAAAAACTTGTCTTAATATCCTGTTGATACTAAACACACACGATGCTGGTTCCCATGAGCTGCAGCGCCAACATGCTGCGCAAAAACTAGTGAGGAATACATCCCCTCTGAAGCCTACAATTAACTCTTAAGCTCTCAATTACAGATATTCCACATCACAGTAGCCTCAAAAATGTCACATTCTGCTGGAGTTATTAACCCATGCTGCGTGAGCGAACACAACAAAGACACAACATTCACGGAGTCACAAGAACCCAATGCAACAGGGAAAAATGGCTCCCTAAAGCAGCCCAAGGCCTTTCCAAGCCCCTTCTACTGACACAGGGCACAGAGCTCTGCACATTTCAGCAGGTCAGTGACATATTGATGAAAGGCGTCCTTAGCCCCTCTCTGAAGCCCCCTTTGCACCCTCATAGCTGCTGGCTTGGGTCCAAGTGAACGGGCGCTGTGCCTCTGGGGGCCGGCTACAGAGCAGCCCCGCTGACCACGAGGACTGAACAAGGGCCTTTCTCTCACTGCGATGTGATCCTCCTCCCTTCAAGTCCTGCAGGAACAGTTCTGGCAGCATCTCAGCTTTGCCCCCTTTTACACACCCCCACCCCCTTTTGGTCAACTTTTCACATAGGCTTGGCTAAGGCTTTAATTGATTTACATGGAAGTCTCTCACTCCTGCTGCACAAGTCCATGTAAGGCAGTGCCAGCGAGCCAAGACACCCAGACAGCTGGCCATCCCCGAGCAACAAGCAGACGTCCACCCACTGAGAATGTGCTATTCAAGGGTCCCATAAGAAAAACACCAGAGGATAGACTGTACGCTATTCAGAACCAACGCTGCTACTCTTGGCCTGTCTGGCTTTAGGCGTGACACCACTCTCAGAATGGAAAATATCAGATAAGGAAGACTAATGACATCTTTATAGGAAGAAATGAAACAGAAAATAGGAACAAACCATTTATTAGATCCCACATTCACATTTTTATGATTATCTGAACCTTTTTCTAATCCAATAAGTTTTAAAATGGGCCATTTTGGCTCTGATACATCTGTCTGTTCTCTCCACTCCTTCGTTTCTGTTGCTATGTCCCACCCACAGCACTATCTGATTGGTCAGACGTCACAAGTAATAGCCTATCAACACTGAAATGACAACAGGATCTTTATTTATTCATTCATTCATTAGAATCTCTCTGGCTCAGTGGGAAACTGACAGTAATCATTACTGAATAGTACTATATATATATATATATAAAAACCCTAACAGTCAGTTTAAAAGCCCTTCAAAATTTTGTATTAGTATTTAGAACTTGTCTCAAAGGTTTAAATTTGTATTACAAATATCAACCAAATATTGATTATTGACCTTCTTGATGCTAATAATCAGTCCTGAAAAAAACACATATGGGTTAAGAAAGTCTTAATTGTCTACCTTTTTTCAAACATGAATGTCTGGCAAATTGCAGTTTGGACCACTTATGGTCCTTAAACTTTCCATTCTCTGCGTTTAATCAAGACTATTATGCCTTCTTGATTGAATAACAAACGTTTCCTGCAACAGGAAGAACTGGATAACCCTTGACTAAAGGAAAGGAGGACAGGCTCCAGTGAGAGATAGCCAAGTCAGTACTGTACAGGGAAGAGGAGGAGGAGGGAAGCGAAGGGTGGGGGGAGCCACAGTCCGACATTCTGAGGTAGGCGGCGAAGCTCTGAAAGACATGATTTAAGAAAAATTGCATCCTTCGCCAGGAGATGAGCTGGGCTTGTGCTAAGTCATAAGGGCCCTGTCAGTCAGGGTGGAGAGGAGGGGTGAGTGGGCCACTTAAGTCTCCACAGACCCACAACATCAACACAGTTCTCCACTGGGTCAACATCACTCACCAGATAGGTCTGTCTGTAGTGCAACACAGTAGATCCTCTACAGTTACTGCATCACTTACATGCACACTGAATTTAATCACCAGCTAACTTTATACTTCCTGACAGAGTTTTAACTCTTTCGCGTTGACCGAACCAAATGTATTTCTCTATAGTGGTGAGCTTTTGTGTCACTAAAATGCAGAAATCCACACATTGCAGTGAAACTCAAAACATCCGCCTCTAGTAATGCTTTTATATAAATCTAAATACCAGCGAACATAAATCACAGATTAACCCACTAGCAGCTGTAATGATGACAATGTATGTGCACCGACGTGTTACATTTCTAAAACGACATTAGTGGATTGCAGCTGCTGACTGAAATCCTCCCTGCAGAAAAGGCCGAAGGTTGGATGAAGCTCAAACTGAACCAAAATCTCAGGCCTCTGCGACAACACAGATCTGCATCTTATTCTCACAAGGCCTGGACAGGCAACGGACCACCGGCAGGAGCACGAACAATGCTCATGTTGATGCCACAGATATTTTCCACAAGCAGTTAGAACACAATAACGCTGCACTGTGGCGGTGGATGTGATGTGCTCCGCCCCAGACAACAACAAGACAACCCCCACTCCCCCTGTCATTTCACAGTCGTGCCTTATTCACGCCTGGACTTCATTATCAAGTAGAACGGAAATCATCATTGGCTATCTGAAACAATTTACAAGACAATGATTCGGTCTAAACCACGAAGCCATGTCTTACACACACACACACACACACACACACACACACACACACACACACACACACACACACACACACACACACAC
>JAPTYQ010000006.1:28088867-28101584 GCA_029814465.1 Ostorhinchus cyanosoma | reverse complement strand
ACACACACACACACACACACACACACACACACACACACACACACACACACACACACACACACACACACACTTGTATTGGCTAAATCAGTTACAAACCAGATGCAGCTGCGACATGTGTTGGATCAGTATAATTCTATGATATGACAAAGGTTAGAATATATTTTCTTTTCTTTGTTCAATCTTATGCTTCTGAAAAAAAAAGTATATAATAAAAATAATTATATATGTCTACCTCTTTCCAAAATACATGAGGCAGTATGTTCTTTATGATTATTTTGGCAATATTCACTTGCACAACTAATGTCAATACAATAATGTAAATAAATATATTTCATGCAAAACTAAGGATAGATTTGTTCACAGCTGCAAGCAAATTTATATTTAGGAAATGATTGAGGGATGACTCACTGACCTGAAGTGCATAGAACACAGTCCTTCCTGTCAAAATATATTTCAAGTAAATAGAGAAATAAGTCTTCACATGATATAATACTGATTTGACAAATAATAATAAGGGATATTTTGTTGGACAGTGTTGGACAAAAGAAGCCGAGTGTGTTTAAACATTAAAACGTCTAAAAAACAGTTCCACAAAAATAAAGCTTGCAGTCTACAATATTAATTTTTTTTTTTACCATTTTAAAATACAAATTACATCCATGCATTTTTATTCTGAGTTGAACTATGAAAGAAAGGTTACACTACCTCTGTGAAATATCAGAAAAATAAATTCAGCCTCCATGATATTTTACAAATAGCAGACAAATATAATGTCTGCACAGTAATGTTGATACTAAGGCAACAGATGAGATGATGGCAAAATAACAGGCCTTGACTGACAAAGTTGTGGCTACAGCAACCAGAACAATATGCTGCCAATACTGAGACATATGAGAACACTGCACTGTGATGGGTTTAGCTTAAATATAATATCTACTGTTATTCCCTGGATAAAACTGTGGGATGGGGAAGACAAAAGGGAATGTCTTCTGCCCTGTTTTCTGTTCTTTTAATATCTCTATGTGTGGCCATTCTACATTCAGATCATCTTGATAAAAATCAGTAATTTTCTTTTAGTGACTGCATGAAAAAAAAGGAAAAAAAATTAAAACATAACATGAAAGAAATCCCTTCTTTTGCAGCTTTTTCTTTGTAAGCACAGATTTTTTAAATATATATATTTATTTATTTATTTATTTTATAGTTATGAGCAACTTACTGTTTTTAATTTTCCCATGCTGCATACGGTTTAAGGCTATGATTGTGAAAAAGAAATAGGCTGTCTTCATTTCTAAAGACTATTTTAAGAAGTCAGAAGTTGACATTAAAGTAAGATTTGAGAAACATCCTCATGACCCACATTAACTCTCCACCTGTGCACTGGGGAAAAGCCACACATGGCCTGGACATGGTTTGCTTTGGTTTTTCCAGGGCTTTGCAGACTGATGAACAGTGAAAAACCTCCTCAGAGGATAGTTCCCAGTGCTCCTCTCCACATCCCACCAGCCCATCTTACCTTTTTGTGTCTGTCTTTGAAAGGTAACGCAGGCCATAGCATCTCCTGTAAAAAGTCTTGCCAGTGTTTCTGGTCCTGATCAGACGAGATGAAGACGATTTCCAATTTGTCTTTATGTTCAGACGTCTTTTTAAACCTGCTGTAAAACTCGCACAGGCTGGCGTTGAATTGCTTGCATGGTGCGTTCAGGCTGCATCCGAAGAAGAGCCCGACCAGGGACAGCTTGGCGCCCAGTGACTGCACGTCCACCTCGGCTTTCTCGCTGTTGACGAGCCGCTCCCCGAGTAGACTCACCAGAAACTCCGACATCGCAGCGCACAGTCCACGAACACACAACGGAACCCTCAGCCGAGGCTCTGGCGCATAGAACCGCTACGTTGCGCTTGGGCCGGTCCTTCCTCCTCCTCCGGTTCGGGCTTGTAGGTGAGCTCCAGCCCCTGTGAGGCGTTGCGGTGTGCGTTTCTCCGCTGCTCGTCCTCCGGTGTGAGCGCTGTGCAGGAATGCGCTCCGCTTAAATCAGCCTGACTGCAACAGCGGTTGCGCGTCCAGCCCTCACACTTTAATCATGACATCTGGTGGTTTTAGTTTAAAGAGAATAGCCCAGCACCGTGCAATGTGTTTTTAATACATTACACACTTCAAAATGAGCTCAATTCTTTAGATGTCTGAGTTTATGGGTTACAAATCTCTATAAACTGTGCAATTTTTCTGATTCATTTCAGACACGGCCTCAGATAACTTTACTCAATTTTAACTCTTTCTCCTCTATGACTTTATTTGGCAACTGTAAATAAAAAAAAAATCTGCAAATTTGTAGAAAATTAATCATAAGAGAGACTACTCTATTCCAATGGAAAGGCTGACACCTAGGGTTCAAAAAGGAGAAATGCTTCAGCTGCAGCACATATGAATTTATTTGACTCCTACAGCAAGACAAAAAAGAAATCACAAAGAAACTCTTATAATGTTCAAATGTGTTACACAGGCATTACATTTCCACACATGACTCAAAGGTGAATTACAATTGCAGGTTGGGTATTGCACATTAAAATACAACATAAAAACACCTTATTCACTGTTCCTCAAGCAGATAAATTTATAAAGACCAAGATATATGCAGATGTTCAGGATTTGGGCTGGAAATGTACACAGCTACTGAAGGACATCAAATGATAGTGTTAGTTTAGTTTGTGTGTTGTAAACAATAATCAATGTGAATTGTTGAAAATTACACTTTCTGTGTCACAGTGATATCTTGCAGGTTTTGTGAGTTGCCAAGCACACGATCCCTCAGTCCTCAGTGAACATCATCCTGACCAGCTGTGCTTTGAAGCATTCCTCTTCCACCAACTTCTGAGGCTGAAACAGAAATTATACGAATGTAACATTCATGGATAATTGATCCCATATGCAACATTTTCTAAGAAGTGAGAGATGACACATTTTGGTTTGGATATGTAAAGACTTGTACTATGTAAGACTTTAAAAAAAGGAAAAAAATTGCTTCATGTTTGTCAGTATTAATAAAATAAGTACAAGTTATACCTACCGTGCCATATCTCAGAAGAGTAGGAACTCCACTCAACTTTAGTGTCTTCTTGAAGTCATTATTTGGATTCTTCCAACTGAAGCAAGAAAAGGGATTTTTGGTCAATACTTTGATACACACCAACACAGCTGGAGAGAAGTACAGCTTCCTAACTTTATATTTACACCATCAAGCCCTTTGACCTTCAAAGACCTAGACTCTTTGTTTTCAATTTACTCTTTTATGAACATCTACACAACCAATAAATGAAATACAACAAAATACGTGATTTTTACTGAAAAATGTAAAGGATCATATTACAATAAGCAGAAAGGTTAAATGGAGAGAAAAATGTATCGGATCTCTTTAATTAAGAGATATATTTAGAGATACAGCTGATGAAGAAAATCCAGAACTCATAATTTAGTTGGTTTAGTTGGTTATTTCTTCAAAATATTATTAAAGTATTTTTATTTTGCTCTAAATCATTTGCTGAAGGCTCTTTTGTACATGCATGTTAAGTTTGGAACACATTTTTCCTCTGCCCCTAACAGAAATATTTGCTCTGTATGTTGGTACACTAATACTAGTTTGTTTTTCTTCTTTTATTTTTTCTGTAAAAATTAAATCCTAACATATATGAATTCCTATTCTGTTTGTCAGCTTAACTCCTAAAGGTAAATGTGCAATTATTACAATCTCTGTCATGTAATGCTAAAAACTAGTTAAGGATTTCTCTTTGAGGGAAGAAAAAGAAAGTTTTTCAGTTTTCATCTAATAATTATGTTTAGATATCATCTGAAGTCCGATTAAGTACGACTGGAATAACTTCAAAACTAAAGAGGAAAGGAAACAACTGTACACAACAATTTGACATAAAGTGTGGTGGGAAAAAAAATACTGACTAAGCTCTTTCTCCAACTTGACAGTAGATGAAGACAGATCCCTCAGGAAGGTGACTCATTTCTCCTCTTACGACTGGCTCAGCTAAAACAAAAGTAGACACAGAGTTACACAAAAGTATTTAAACAACAAATATTAATAGTTAATATCATGAAAACTACATCTACAATCCCAATGAGGAAAAATAAGACAGGTTATAGTGGATGCACAGATAGCTTCATCATCGGCTAAAATAAAGGTGATTGTAGCCATAAACTTCTGTACATCTCGCATATGCAGTCATTAAATATCTGAAGTTACCTTTTACACAATCTGGGCACCAGCTCGTCCCATGTTCGTCTTTGTCTCCGGAGAAATAAGCAAAAATATCCTTCCCTTTCCTTTCAGCCACAGCTGTGCAGAATTCATCATAGCCGCGAACATTTACTTCTTCGTATTGAGACATTATTTAGACTGACTGCAGATCTGCACAAGCTTAAACTTGCCAGCTGTTAGGCACTAAGAAGTTTAAAGAGGAACAGTGCTCTTTAGACCTCTGAATCTGGTTAAAATACTCTGAAGCAGTAGTTGATATTACTACTTCCGGTCCGTGCAAAGGTTCTTAAAGCGACAGTGTTTCTAAAATGAATTTTTAAGCATTTTAAATGTTCGTGAACGACAGGCTTGAAACTTAAAAAGTAATTTCTGTTATAGCACTAAAAAATTACAACAGGTGACAGATTGTAATCGGGCGAAAATTGTAGTGTTAAAAAAAGCGGTTGGTTTGATGTATGACCTCTTTGGCGACCCGTACTTTGAGGCGCTACTTCCTCTTAATAGCGTTTTGTTGTTGTCATGGCGGCGTTTCAAACTATTGACAGACTTAGAAATACTGAAAGTTAATCATGTGGTACATTTTGATTTAATTCTAGTCGTTTGCGATGTATTTGCTGGTTATATAACGGGTATTGATCGAAGTGTAAACGTTAAAACGTATATTAGACATAGTATAAATGCTGAAATGCTGAGCGTTAAGTTAAGGATGAATTGGACCTCAGCAAACTAGCGATAGAGCTAACGTTACGTCTCATTAGCAATAAACAGCGTTATAAATTAGAGAAATCTAGAAGGTTATTTTTGTAACAATGACAGCACAGTATTTACAGAGTGACCCTACGACAAATCAAGGGAAGGACTGGGTTGCTGTAAGCTCAAACCAGCGACAGTTGTCCACAGGGACATCACAAACCAAGGTAAACAACAATGAAAGCAGAATTTAGCTAATTATTTTAATAAGGTGTATCTTCATTATGGGCAAATATTCTTGCTGGTTGTTAAATTGTCACACGTGTGCCCTAGTTGCTCGTTAATTTCTCACACCTACTAAATTATATTCAGTCTTGTCAGAGCTGCAACATTGGGAGGAAATGCCATATTAAATGTGTTTCATTTTCCAGGAGGATGTTACAGAGCAGTGTGAAATGTGCAAACAAACAAACAAACCAGTTTGAAAAAAGTTACCCTGATTAAAAAAAAAAAAAAACGTGTTAGCCAGTATTAGTACTCACCGAGATGATAGTCAAATGATTATTTTCTTTTTTTCTTTTTTTTTTCTTTAGTTTATTGTCTCATTTTTGATTCTGAGTGAAAGTTGAAGTAGCCAGGCCCTAAAAACTTCTTTATGGTTAGAACAGTTCAGACCATTTAAGTAACTCAGAGGCAGAAGGTTAAAAAACATTATAGTTCATATATACTACTTCACAAGGACCATATATATACAGTACATACAGTAGAAGACACCCAGCAGACCAACATCTGAAGAGGGAACAGTGTCCCCAGTCGAAGAGCATGAAGTGACGGCTTCAAGCCTAATTTTGGGAAATCAGAATTAAAACAACAAAACGGGTGAACATTTTGTTTCATATTTGACAATGTAAACAAAATAAAGCCTGAACAGAAAAACATACACATAATCTCCACAAGATGAAGATTATATTCAGCAGGAGAAGCAGGATTATTTCATTTCTTACACCTGTGACTGCTCCTTGTTTAGAATTAGCTTTTGTCTGATGAGTTTGGCTGTTGTGACTACTGCTCTGATGATCTGTAGATCTGTCCAGTTGCATCCAAAGACATTTTGCTCTGAGCCTTCTGGTAATGACCAACATTAACTGAGAGGGAATACTAATTCTCATTACACAATGTTGACACAAGCTGACTCCATTTATTTCCAAGCCTATCATGAAAGTTTACCAGTAAGATATATTGAGCTATTTAATAAAAAGAAAGAATTCATTCAATACAAGCAATTTTCATTTGACTTCCCTTACTTGGTGCAAGTTATTCATATGAAGAGTTAACCATTAACAAGTATCTACTTATACACAGCAGTGGCAATTGAAGTCTTGTAGACATGGGTATAAGTCTATACCAAAGTCTGACGGCAACCATTTGTATTTATCACAGCTTTGAGAACATAATGCGTCTGTTTTTATTCTAACAGTGGCCAGAATAACATAAACTGTCTTACACAAACTCTCATTAGTGGTAATTGTAAACCTTTGCATCTAATATATTAACTTTTTATCTCCAAAATATGCAATTATTTTTCATCTCAACCTTGTAATATTTTTTATCTTGGAAATCACAGCTATTGTTCAATGATGGCGTCCCTGCAAGTGCTAAGAACCGAGCCACCTGTGTCCACACACCAGGCGCCATTCTGATTGAGAAGCTTTTACCACTTTCAGAAGAGCAGGACATAGCTGGCAGCACCAGGAGCTCCATAAATTTCACCACTCTATCTGAGGAGAGGCTGCAGGCTGCAATTAAACTGGCCAAACGAGATGTGAGACAAAAGCGCTTTGAATCTGTGAGCAAATCCCCCCCAAAGCCTTCTCAAGCCTCTCTCCTTGAAACAAGTGATGTGGAGCTCCTGCAGGTATTTGACATTATGAATAGTTTGTATTTTACTTTGCATGGTGTGCCAGTTTATGTTCTACCCAAATCTTTTTTGGTGTTTAGTTTAGTTAACCAGTGAAATCTTTTCCACTTTCAACAGGACCTAGCAGCCACTTCTAATAAGTCCAAGCTAAAGGTCTCCAGTCCGAAAGAGAAGGTGGCCCAACCTAGAGCCAGATCATTACAGCATAGATCACAGAAACATCACATTTCTCCCAGGCCCCGAGTTTACCTGTCTCCACCAACCAGAGACCATGGCCCCAGGCAGCCTGAAGGCCAACAGGCTCCTCTAAGCCAGGAGATATGTAAGCTCCAAAATGAGCTGGAGGTCTACATTAAGAAAGTAGAGGAGCTGGCAAACACAGGTAACCCTGAAAACCATTATTTTACAATAATCCTCAGTCATAAATTTATGATGTAATACATTTAATGGTAGCTTTTACTCACTGTCCTCATTTAATTTGGTTTTACATTACATAAACAGGGGCCAAAACAGAAGAAGCCCTGGAGCCTGATGAGCAAAGCAAGTTGGAAATGCGTAGACAGAAGCAGGCGGCCCGCTCGGCTCGTAACATATATGTACTCCAACAACAGGTACTCAAATGTGAAAATAAATCATTACAGTTGATATGAATTGAATTGTACCTATAATCACTGATGTATAAATTGAAATTCAATAGGTAAAAGAGATACAGGAAGATATAGAGAAGCTACGTGGGCAGAAAATGTGGAACAATAAAAAGGTGTGTTTTTCAGTGCCATCACACTTTTATTTATATGTGATGAAAGAACCATTTATTGATTTGACAATAATAGGTAATAAAATATTGAAGTAATTATTGGGTCATTTTCACTCTCAGTCCACAGCACTCAGCAGACTTGCAGCTGCCTATCGAGGGGCACTCAGGGCCCTACAAGCTGTTACCCAGCAGCTTTCAGATCTATCTTACTGTAACTTGCCCCCTCATCTTAAAGAGCTTGGACAGTTGATTCGCCAGCTGTCTTTATGTTCAGCCAAAGTTGAGGTGGACCAAGGTTCACATATACCTGAATCTGCCCTGGATATTCTACAGAAGCTAGAGGTGAGAAGCTTTCAAAATGTGTCTAATTTCAAATGTATGTGGTTCTACTGTTTTGGCTCTACATTTATGGTTATGATTTGAAGTTGATTTTTGATTTTTTTTTCATTATTTACACATTTTTTGAGTACTGCATCCTGAGACACTGTCATCACTTTATATTGTAGAATTTTGATGCTACAGCGATAAAAGTGCTGTTAACTTTAGTATAGTTAAGCTTAGTTTATGTATTTAATTCCTGCGTGTAGTGTTTTCAGTTTTTATCACTCTTGTTCTTTCAGACTTTAGATTCTGCCCTTAGTAAACAAGAGATGCTCCGAAAGGTGCAAGTTCAAGCATGTCTTCCACACAGGAGGGTTCCTCACCGTGACAGATCACCCACTGGGGCACCCAGGGGTCCCACCACCAAGACTACTCTAAATGCTTGGAAACCTGCAAATCCCAAAAGAGGCATCCATGGTGAGCACTTTTTTCTTGATAAGGTAGTAATTCCAGGACCTCAGGACCGCTAAAATTCTGAATATAATTTCAGACTCTAATAACCTAATAGAAATGCTGAATTGTCCTTTAAAAGTTGTTGCGTGCAGTGCGGCATATTTGATGCTGATGTCTCCAAAAACTTCACATATAATGAATACTATTTGGCCTGTTGATAAAATTCAGCTTGGTCTCCAGTGTATCTGGAAGTTACCCTAAGGGCTTTTAAGCAGTTGTGTTTGGGCCTCCCACTGTGCTTAAATAGCTGTATCCAAGCTGAAAATTGATAAGGAGTCATGAGGAAGTGATGGAAAAACAGGGACGAAAGTGTAGAGGTCTGGCCTCCCCCGCTGCTTCCCCTTGTGAGCAAATAACTCCTGCAGTTTTCAATTGGGCTACGAGGCATCCTGTGGAAGAGATGACATAAATATCTACATTTAGCTTTAGCTGCAGACCAGGTTTCCCTGGAAACAAATGTCCTTGTGGCATTAAGTCCCTGTTCCACTTATCAAGCTGTCACTTGGGATCCACCTGATGGGGAAGAGTGGAAGCTTATTTGCTAACTGCTCCTCTCAGCCTTCAACTTCTTGATTATGTGTTTAACAAGGTTGTATAGAACAGTTTTTAGAGAGCACCGGCTGGTTATTAAATAGTTTCTATTTGTGTAGTGGGTGAATGAAAAATTAAATGGTGTCATAACACATTTTGGCTTGCAGGAAAGAAAATGTCTTCACAGAAACCTAGAGTTCCCTCTCACCAACACATGAATAGAAGGGAGGTGCTGAGGGCTGGCATTGAGAGGCTCGCCCAGCAGAGGGAGCTAAAAGAGAAACATGATGGATTTCACACAAATGGCACCTGCAGAAAAGGAGGAGTTCTACATACTGAGAAAAACAAGGCTGGCATGTCGATGAGGGTTTGTACACAGTTAAATACTGAGTTGAAATGTTGATCACTTTTTT
Source organism: Ostorhinchus cyanosoma (assembly GCA_029814465.1). Classification (NCBI taxonomy): domain Eukaryota; kingdom Metazoa; phylum Chordata; class Actinopteri; order Kurtiformes; family Apogonidae; genus Ostorhinchus; species Ostorhinchus cyanosoma. The sequence goes on along the minus strand of JAPTYQ010000006.1, from coordinate 28,092,179 downwards.
AATTCAGCTGTACCAAAAGTGATCACCAACCTTTTAATCATGTTAAATTGATGTCTTTGGTTTTTTTTTTTTTTTTTTAAATAGCATAATCAGATCCAAAATGCCAGGTTCCATCAGCCTACAGTTTCATCTCAGCTCAGAGTGAACCAGCTCCCTCAAAAAGAGCCCTCTGTGCCCTGGATACCTACATCCCCTCACTCTCCTCCTCCACAGCGGTGAGCCTCTTATCTGTCTCAGTTATGATTAGATTTTTAAAAACTCTAGCCTATTAGTGTTCACTCAGCTTGCTCTAAATAATTCACTCTTGTTGTATAACTAATGTTATGCTCTCCTGTCTGTTAATAATGTTTAAAACATGAATCTCAAGGTTAGTCTATGAACCATTTGGAATCAGGAAGGATTAATTTGCACATGAAAACATTGTGAATCAATATGTGAAATTAAAAATAGAAATAAGGACAGCTGATGTGAGGCAGTACAGGAGAAATGTGTGAGTAAAGTCCTGTTGGTCAGGGAAAGAGACTTTGTCAAAAGGTTAATATTTATTCATAAACATAAGATATGTTAGTTTTTATGGTTTTCTATTTTCTATGTTTTTGGTTTTTTTTGGTTTTTAAATCTTAAAAGATCCCTTCACCAGAGGACAAGACCAGAGCCTCGTTGTCTTTTTTCCCCTGTGAAGACCCTGCAGAGTCCTCAAAGGCACAAGGTTAATGATGAGTTGAGAGCAGAGCTAGTGTTAAGCTCACAAAAGAAGAAACAAGCACAGGATGAAGCATTAAGGTGAACCCCTCCATGCATAATTTCATACATGATTTCATATTTTATAATAAAATGTTTTTATCAGATGACTTAGTGGTGTTAAATTGTTGTTATTTTTACCCCAACGTGAGATTATCCATCCTTGCAATAGGAAATAAATGCAGTGAATCCAGGCAAAATGAACGTTAATGAGACTGTGCAATCGATGAGTTATTTCTAACCTCTTTGTCAGACCCCACTTGCAGAAACCCACAGGCAATACTCTGATTCTAATTCAAAGTTAAATCTTTCCAATAAATGAATTAAGGTGCATGCTAGATTAAGGCCATTTCTCTTTGTGGCTGATTAATAGTTGGACCGCATTAGTGCTCACAAGTACCTCAGTGATTGAGTGTCCCACATATGTTTCTATTTTAATCAAATTTTAATTACAGCAATTGTGCTGTCCAGTTAATCGGGTGATGGGGGGCCCGATTTTTGAGAGGCGGATCATCAGTTATTAATGTGAAATGCTAATTGAGTATTTTTGCATAATTCTGTGATTACTTGTTTGCTGCAGAGAAGCCTGGTTGGAAAAGATGACTATGCAGAGACTGAAACAGCTCAATCAGCTGAGTAAAGAAGAGGCTGAACGCATTCAGAGACTGAGGTATGGATGAAGCTGAAGATGAGCAGACTCATCTGTTAGAAATGAGTTTTCATCCAAAAAGTTGCTCATTTAATTGGCCTCACTGGAATTGTAATTGTGACCACTGTAGTCATCCTGACAAGAAAAAAACAAGCTACAAAATGGTCCCAGAAACAATAACGACTTATTACCCACAAATTTGCCCAGTGAATTGGACTAATTAAACTAATGAAAGCATAAAAACCTCCTCCTGGGCAGTTCTTGATCAAGTGCTATACAGTACAATGTCTACAATCTGCCATATACTTGTAGTCACATTATCTGACTGTTTAGACTGTAAAAGAGGAAACCATTTCCATCAGGCAGCAAAACTACATATCTAAACACATAAATCTCACTGCCAACCCAAAGCACTCATCCACAGTAATCTGCTATACACCTCATTGCACACGGCCTTACAAATAAAAGACCGCTTACAATGCGGATTAAACCAGGGACACAATATCTAGCAAACAATTGAACAGAAAATGCATATTGTATGTTTTTAAATGAAACAATGGGTCATTTTACCACGTAAGGTCAAAAATGAAGCACATAATGAGCAGTAAATACTGCAGGATGTAGTAGGTGTATCAAGTGATCTAGTGTGTTAAACAGAATTAAATCTGTGTGTTTTCTTAATTCACCATGTATAGGATGAAAGTGTTTTTTTTTGTTTTTTTTTTTTTTTTTACAAATCTTTTTATTGGATTTTTGTGATGGTGATATCTGACATGTACAATGTTTCCAGGTGTTGTAGTTGAAAGGTAATAGACAGTTGTGTTCATACAATTTATTTTGAGAACAACAATTTTGATCTAACCTGAACGGCTTCTATGAATGAACTATAACAAGCCATTATCCCTTCCCACCCACCATTGAGAGATGAGACAAAACAAAACACAAAAAAAAATAAAAAATAAACACATGACCACTGCTGGATTTACAATAAAATAAATGAAATTAAAATGGGTCATTAAAACAAACTAGAGGACGGGGGGGAGTTAGGATGAAAGTTTTGCCCAGACACAAAATGGACTTAATGTCAGGGATAGCAATAGTGTTGTATAGGAAAATAAATTCCCTCCCAGGTGTCTTAAAGTTTAAGCTCTCAGCCACAGAACTTTTCTTGTGACAGCTGGCATTGTGGGTGTGTTTTGGGTTAAAGGACTGAAGTGCTCTCGCCAACTCAGTGGGCTGAGAGAGCTGAACAGAAGGCTATGGAGAGAATACAGCCCCTTCTGGATGAAGCACAGGTAGGGATACTGCCAGTTTTGTCTTTTCTTTTCTTTCCTATGTTGTAGCATTTGGAAAAGAGGAAATGGAACTTAATACATATTATCAATTTTCATATTAAACACCTGATCCTATTTTCTGAGTTCCAACAGCAAGAGTAAGCAATGTTTGCCTCTGATTGATGGGAAGGAGCATGTTTTTGTCTGTGTCCCACAGCAGATTGGTGAATCCAGAAACAGGATTATCCCCTCACTAAAGAATAGGCTGTCTGAGCAGGCTGCACAGAGGGTGAGTGATGATAATGCTGCCAATAATTCACAGAAAAAATGAATGAGCACTGATTTTGGTAACCTTGCTGTAATGACAGAACAAGAACATACCAATTGTTTAATTAAGTGTAATCTAAGCTTGTAAATATGCATTAGTTATATAGTGAATGCTGTTTCCCACAGGCTGCAGAGAGTGCTGAGCAGCTGAGTGAAGCCCTCCTGGAGGATCTGTTGGAGGACAGTGTACGGGTAGCGTGGGCAGCAGAGACAGACAGACAGTTGGAGGACATGGCCCAGTGTCGGCTGCAAGCGCCCACCCTGGAAAGTATGCTGCTTCGCATGGAGGAAATACAGGTGAGAGTCCCCCCCCACTGAAAC
>JAPTYQ010000006.1:28075329-28086570 GCA_029814465.1 Ostorhinchus cyanosoma | reverse complement strand
CCCTCCTGTTTCTTCCTGTGTGTCTGAGCAGAGGGATCAGGAGGAAGTGAGGAGGCGATTTGCTTCTATTTCATATTCAGACCCTCTTTACTGGCATCAACCAGGAACAGCAGGTAAACGCACAAAATGATGTAAAACAAAGAATCTGTGACTTCATTCTAAATACTTTTTGTGATGTCTCCTGTAGGTGGAGACAGTGCTTCAAGTGTCCCACACACTCTATCACACCAAATAATACTTGTCAGTCTGAATATCTGCTCTCTGTTTCCACCTCAGCCCCTACACCCATACACTAATCCCTCACCCCCCGTCTATCTTCCTCTTTGTTCTTCCCAGGACCTCAGCACAGCACTCCAGGCTCAAGGCCAACTTCTCCTCAGCCAATTAGACTCACAAGGCCAGTCCTGAGGCCAGATCCTGCTGCTGATATTGTCCTGGAGAAACCTGTGGAGACTGGGTGGGTTACAATATCCTTTACCCTTTTCAACACTCGATTCATTTTTATTTCTCATCTTTTGTTGATGGCTTCTTTTACTAGCCGTTTTATTCAGCAGAAAGAGATAGTTGTCAGGGACACTGAGGATATTGGCTGGAGGGCAGTTTCAGGGTTTGACCCAATTAAGTTACGTTCCAGTCTTTTGAACTGAAACTGTAGGCCTAATCTATTATCATTCATTGTGACTCAGTGCACTTGTGATTCTATTAAATAGTTAATAGTTATATAACCTTTCAAAATATATGTGAAAATTGTAGTTCTGATAACTTAGTGCAAAATAGGAAAAAAAATAGCAAATTATATGTAAAGACTTCCTGTGCTACCGTACTAACAACAGCATCATCATCATTATCTTCAAGAGGTAATTTACTGTGGGCTTAATTAACCCTCTGGACTCGGTGAAAAGTGAAGTGGTTCATATTTTTCCGGTGACGCACCGTGGGTTTTTTTTGCCACATGATGTGCTGTTGTCCTGCTCTCACATCGGGAGGCCTTACTCATCATAAAACTCACTTGGTGGTTACCCAACCCAGGGCATAGTCTATTCCTGACTCTGGCATCACACACCATGGAAAGCCAACTACTGCTTTAAGGCTTTGGCTACAGCTGCTCCACTGATTAAATTAATGAGAACTTGGAAAGAAGAAACCAAAGAGTGAAAGGACTGCAGGTTGTTGACACAGGAAAACTATCATGGTTTTGTTTCTAACAAATTCAAGTAACACCATTAGCAAATTAAAGTCAGTCAGTCTTTGGATGCCTGGGGTTCTGTTCCTACAATAGAGACTTTGCCCTGAGAGCCACTGTCTCTGTGGCTCATCATCAACTCTGTTTTATCCAACATCCATAGGAAAAGCATTCATTTTTAGCCAACATGGTGCAGACATATAAAACGTATTATGATTTTTTTTATGACAGCTGTTTTTCACTGAGGTATACAACATTGCATCTTTGTAAGGGTGACAAACTCATTTGGGCTGAAACTGCCTGAATCCCTGTGGAATAAATAACATACCAACCTGCCCACATTCTTCTCTCTGTTAAGTTCACATTTCAGCAGCTTTGTAAACTATACCCCGTTGCTTTTGTCATTCTCATTTCACTACAGAATCACAGTGAATATAATTGGATTTTTGAAATGGTGTTAGAAAAACAAATATCAAAGTGAAAAGTAATTTTTTTGTGATGACTGAGATTAATTGCAGCTCTTTTGGCTGGTTATCCAGGCTGCTTTTAATGGTCTTACTTGTTTTTGGCTTGGTTCAAGCAACAACTGTTGGTTTGTGGTTATTATGTAGTCTGAGTCTGCGTTTGTTGCCTGAGATTCTCATTATGAGTCCATCACAGAATTTTCTTTTCATTGGATGCTTCTCAGCTCTTGTTGTGCAGTTACATGGCAGTTAGATTTCAATGATGGCACGTTTGAAAAGCACCTGGATAATAATTCACATCTTACAGATTGCTTTCCATTTGGTAAATATTCTTCTCACATGAAGAATTACCATCACTGAGTGTAATTAAATATTGGGCACATTATTCCTGCTCTGAATGGAGATTGAACTTGTCTGTTCGTCACTTGCCTGATGCTCAGTTGAAAATGAATTTAAACAGGGAGAATTTTTGTATTTGGCACAAGGTCAAACACATATCAAAGTGCAGTTCACTTTAATTCATTCATTTATTCATTTGTTATATTACCTCAGCTAGAAACTTGACTTGCTGTGAGGGCCAAAAGATAAAAAGGCAATACAAATATAAAAATGGAACAACAGAAATTACTGTTACATACAAACATAACCGATCTGTAAAATGCTAAATTACCAAAAAGAAAAAAAAAAGGCTCGACTTGAATGTCACAAAAGATTACTCCTGCTGTGGTCTGTGAATACATGCAGAAAATGTCTTGACAGAATGCTGAGCAGATTTTTATTTTCCCATTGACACTCTGTAATGTGCCCTTCGGTGGTCCAACTGGAAGCCTCGCTGTAACAGACGGACCACTGTCCCTTTTCCACAGGGAGAGTACGAAACTTAGATGCTGTGAGTCATTGAGTGTGAGACAGAAAAACAAATGGATTTATTTAACACATAGCTTCGTAGAGGAGTCCCTCCGCTGTTCTGATGTGGCAAGTAAAAATAACCCTGGTGACTCATTCTCTACGACACTTTGAGATGAATTTGGATCAATTTTGAATGCGTAACCTCGCGCTTTATCGCATTCACGGCACCAAAACAAAAACCCACTGGAGCATGTTTGCTGATAATACCTCTTGTTGATTTATTTGTCGGTTGTATCCCTTCCCCCCAAAAAATGACAGTAGGCAATCCGTTATCTCGTGTCAAGACTCCCGATGTTTTTCATCTGCAGTCTTACACCAAGTTGACTGCTCAGCTCCTTTTACTTCTATGATCTATGTAACAAAGCACTCGGATGAAAAAGAGTGACCACCGACCTCATTAAGGAATGTCATTTTCCAGATAAGAAAAAAAAACCCGCTGTGAATACTTTCATCTCAGCAGGTATTCACACCTGCATGATGTTCAGTTTCAAGCACTAAATATGCAGAACCAGCCACAGACACACACAAAGTAGACACCATATGATATATTTGCTTCATTTATCACAGAAACAGAAAGTCCTGTCTGTGAGAATGAACGATATGGATAAAATTCTGCTGTCAAACTGCATGAACAGTATCTGATGACTGAGGAGGTCTTGTCTCAGCGAATTTGAAAAAATATAAGCTCTTTTTTTTTATGTTGGTATGCGATTGTGTTAATCCACAACAGCGCTCTTTATATTCAGTGTAGAAAATTTTAGAGTTTTATTTTCAGGGCGTTTGGAATGAAAGAATGTAATTTCCGCAGCTGGTGAGTGTGAGCAGCTCATCGCGCATGTTGATCAGTTGTTTGTAATCCACATTTTGTATCACATAGAGACACATCAGGTGTTACTGTCGGCAGGAACACAAAGTGGTGCGTGCCGTGTTTTGCCACACATGTACTCATATTTGAGGAAAGTGAGGAACACATTGCAACAGTCACAAAATTCATAAGACATTCGGCTGGTCAATTTTTGGATTTTTGATTACTGTGTTTGATGACAGAGTGGCATTGGACAACCTTTTTTTTTAGTTATGGTTGCCTATTTTTTTTGTTTATGGAGGGCCTGCTGAGTGTAATTTCCCAATAGCTGTCATATTTGACACGTAGAGGCTATTATACTTCACCAATTGCTGTTTTCGTGCTCGTGTGAGTGCTAATGAAAGAGCTCTTAGACAATGGAGTGAGAGATTTTATCTTTGAAAACATCAGCAGAGCAGCAGATAAGACTTATGTATCCATGGTGAGGAGCCCAGACACACACACTGATTGTTCCTCTCTTGGCTAATGCTGACTGACCCACTGCAGCTCCATCAGCAGGTCAAACAAATCAATGAAAAGATGAAAGCTCCACTCAGCAATATTCTGAACCTTTCATGTGTTTTTTTCCTACTCCCTCGCTCCCCTACTCCCCTGTCCATTTGGTTTTACACCTACACTTGTCCTTTGAGGCCAAGGATTTCAAACAAGCCAAAACCTGTGTTAAAAACAGCTTCAAACCTCATATATTTATGACTTTACTCCATCTAGACTTTTTCCACACTTCCCTTTTCTTTGTCTGGGTTTTTTTGGAACTCGTAGTCCAAAAGTCTTTTTGCTCATCATGTTTTGGGACATTTTTCACAGGCTAAATTGTACACGGATGGACGTGATTGTGATGTGATGTTCTTCACTGAAAAACATAAAGTTGATTTCTCTTTTTTTGTGTACAGTGTAGGTGCTGTTTGGTTTTAACAAACAGGAATTGGATTTGCAGAGTGCTGTATTGTACTTTAGACCACATTGAGCCTGTGATGCCCATTAGACACTAAATCGACCTGTTTTGGACGAGAAGCAGAGTTGACTCTGCCATCACTTTCATATTTATAGCTGCCCCATGGTTTTGCAGCCCTCACAATCAAAACAGAAACCAGTTCAGCTGAGGTTGGGGAGCACAATAAGGCAGCACTTTGCTTTGGGAACTGCTGCAACACTAAATATAGCATCAACAGTGGCGTCGCAAGAGCTGGGCTGATTTGTCCAAACAGAGAGGATTATAAAACCAGACCAAGGCAATGTCCAGCTGAGCCCCCACTCACTCTGTCAGGGTTAGGCCTGCACTCTGACACCTCTCCTAAATTCATCATCCGGAGCTTTATCCTGGCCACAGAAAGGTGGTCATTCACAGTGCTGCACTTCATTCAGGTTTGCTTCCCCAATAAATGGGTTTGTCTTCTCTCCCCATCCACATCCTTCAGAAGACCACTACAGAGTGAGAATGGAGGGGTTCAGGGTAATAAAGCAGTGTCACCCGTTTACCTCCTTACATCATCTTGTTTTTCAGTGTCCTCTTGGAGAGCAGCCTGACAGAGGAGGGGTCTCAGGAGGACCAGCGGTTCAGAAGCAGCACCGTGTTCCCAGTCCCATCAGAGAGAAGTGGAGGCGCTATTATCTCTGTACCGAGCCACATGCTGAGCAGCATCAGGCGGAACAGACAGGGGTATGAGGCATACCTGCATGCGGTGGATCACAATGCCGTCGGCGGCCTCAACCCTTGGTTTATCGTGGACAGGTAAAGAATAGAGACACCTGCGAGATTATTAACTCTGCCACGGAGGTCTGTCTCTGCAGGATTATACAAGCACCACTACACTACTATGAGCTTTTATGGGGGGGGGATGAAATGGGCAAAGGATGAAGTTATGACGTTTTAGAGCAGATTCCTTAAAAGGGACGTCTGGTAGAATTGCAACAGATAACAATTTTAAAAGAAACTAACCAGTGGCAATAAATGACAAATCTAACTCAATTACTCTACAATTTTTAGGAAACACTGTTGACATTTTTTTAGTTGGAAGCTCCATGGTTGTGCTCTGAACTGGACTACTGGAACATTTGAGTTGGCTGTCTGATTGGGTCTGATGTCCGTCCTTGGTCATGTGACATGTCATGTGACACCTCGCAGTAAAAATCTAGACATCGGCCTTGAACTATTATTTCAACACAGATACAAAGTTCCAGGTATTTCTGACTCCTCACAACTTTTGTGCAGTTAAATGCATTTTATCATGCTGTGACTATTACTACTACTACAAGTACGAACACAACTATGACTACTCGCAGTACCATTACTACCTATACTATGACCTCTTCTACAACATTCACAGGAAGTGAGTTTCAGGGGCTTCGCGATAATTCTCATGTTCAGCGGCATTATCTGCTTATATGATCTGTCATGTTAGAATGAACAGGTTATTCTGGAAACACTTGAATATGATTTGTATAAATATTATTTCATTATTGAATCTTATTTAAAAAGAAAATATGTAACAGTGTATATGTAGCCTTTCTCAATCCTTTTTTTTTTTTTTACACCAAATTAATAGTCAATCACATGCACCAAGGAGATGAAAAAGCTGAAATCAAAGGTCCTAATTTGTGATTGAATGAGATGAGTGTGGACTGTTGCTCTCAGTGGAATTCTACCCGTTCTGCCTTCTGGTTCTTTATATGAGTTAAATACATTGCACAGTTCCAAGGTTAGTAAGTCTGCGTGTGTTTCAGATTGTACATGAAATTTCCCTTTGCTCGTTATTAAGGGTTTGTTAACAGAGCCATGCTGAAAGTCACAACTAAGTGATGTGACCTGCTTGCTGTCGGAGGGTCATGCAGAGTGTGTGGTTTGTTCTGTCCCTGGTGCTCACTGTCCTCTCCTACTCGCACATTTGCATACTTAACAGAATCCTTAAGTTGCTGCAGTGCAGAACTCAGAAGAGAACCCTTCATCTATATGAGCATACTGCATCCATTTATCTGATAGAGTAGCACTGAAAATATAGATTTTCAACTCAGTGTTTTTCTTTCCCTCTGTCACAGATTTGTGTGGGTGAGTGAACACATCAATAAACTGCTTTACATACATTAAAGCTGAAAACGGTTGCCTAGTCCGATCCATGGTATCTGACTGCTCGATTCACTCACTCATTATCAGTCAAACATGAAGGAACAGACATTTACAAGAGATGGATGTGTTAGTTTTTAAGTCTGGTGGAAAAGAAATATTGTAGGAAGAGAAAGCTCCCAATTATTTCAGCGTATAGGCATGTGCACCTGACTGTTGTTCTGGCACAGTGCAGAAACCTGTCTGAGTGATGAGATGGTAATGAGCAGACTACTGCTGCCGCGATGCCGCACCATCTGCAGAATCTTATTCATTTTGACTGGAAACAGATTGATTGCAAAATTGTATAACTACTGTTTAACCAAAATAATAAAATATACCCACCTAAGGCTATATTAAATGGGGTTTTTATTCTTTTGTATTTTCTATGAAAGCAACAAAGCTACTTATTTAGTTACTGTCAATCCACTGCTTTGATCTCGACTTGCGTGCCTTTCAGAAGGATTGCACTGATATATTTTTTTAGTCCCAAAAGGATAAATCTCTGAGTTTGTTAATCCTGCACATTTCCCTAAGCACCATTTGCTTCACTTTTTTTGTGAAAAATCTCTGTTCTCCTCGATGGATTGGCTAAATGATTGGTACAGACAGGACAACATTTTTAATATCTAGACCTGACTTTTCAGTTCCTTCCACCTGTAGCTAAAAATTGAGATGTATTTTGTGTTTGGTGCTAATTTACAAATGTTGTTAAGCTAAAGTGCTGAACTTTGATGTAGCTCATGCCTGTATTTTGGTTGTGTGGCTGATCAGTATTCAGCTCAATTTCCTCATAGAGCTACATCATGGCTGTAGAATTGTGTTTTTACATTAGCAGCTAGTCGGGCAGATGAGTATCATCATTGGACTTCCATGAAACATTAATTGGAATCATCAATTGCTTTACAATTATTAGTTTTTGCCAGATTAGATATTTCCATCATATTTTTTTAAGTAGAGTCTGGTTTGGATTTCTAATCTCCATGCTCCTTTTACTCTCACAGTGTGGCAGAGGAGTTGTTGTCAGAGGCTCTGGCGGACGTGGCTGCTGAGTTTCAGGATGTTGTGGAGGAATACGCCGAGGCTGTCTTCACCTCAGAGTTCCTGCAGCCTGTCCAGTCCCCCCCACCTTCAGCGCAGGCTTTACCCAGCCGATAGGACTTTAAAGCATTACCACTGTGTCGACTGGGGGACTACAATGACTTTCTATTTTTCTAAGTTGTGTGAGTCTCAGAAGTAGATATTTGCTTTCATGTGTGTTAGTAGTTAATATGCAAACATCTGACGAGGCTTTCAGGCCACACATCAATGTAAATATGTGTGATTTTATTTCCATGGGACTTAATGAAGCAGCCAGAGACAGGATCACTGAATTACGCAAGGAGCATTAGTCACATCATTCTTTATGGTCCACCTGTATCTGTGATTGAATTCCTCTGGGAAAGTTAGTTTGGATAAGCTTTGAGAGACCATTACAACATTACAGAGGATTATAAGATTACTGCTCTCTCTTCATACTTGCTTTAAATCTCCCTGAGGATTACTCACACTTTCTATTTTCAGGTTGGAACATAGAAATAAATTAATTGCATATGGTCCTACATACAAAGAAGATGTAGGGCACTGAAGGCATCATGTGTTTAATCTATTGTAATTGAATTTCCTGTTGGTTTTATGTGTAAACAAAGCACTTAAAGGCACCAAAAGGCATTATTTCCCACTCACTGGTTTTACACAATACCATTAAGATGGAAAATAGAAGAAGAAAGTAGTGTTTGGTTTACCAGCACTTTGTGATTTTTTTTTTTTGCACTCCATTAAAGCTCTTCTTTATTTCTGCTTTTTTCTGTTTTCATTTCTCTATGTATGTACATTAGCATCACTGACCCTGACCAAAAGAGTGCTGCTTCATGTGTTGTGGTGAACTGTGCCAGTTCTGTATGTTAAATAAACTAGGTGGACTTGAAGGCCAGGAAGCTGTCCAAGTCCCTTGAGAGCAACATGAAAGCCGTGCAGACAGAGCAGAGGGGACACATCCAGATGTCTTGCTGGTCTGTGGGGACCAGATTCTGACAGGGGACATACACTGGCTGCAAGAATTAGCTCACTTTGAATTAGCTGCCCCTATTTTCTCTCAGGCTGGATCCTGCGTGGGCGTCTGAATACGTGCAGACTTTCACAGGCTCCACACAGTGCAGATATCTTCTTTCCATCTAGGACAAATAAAAATTGGTTGGCTTGAGGCAAAAGGAGTGCTGCTGCTGGGTGTAGTTTAATGCACCAGAACTGAGGTTGTTCTTGCATCAGGGAGTGGGAGCCATAATTTTGAAATGCAGATTTGTAATTATTTCTTACTTTTATGGTTCAGTTGTATCAAATGTGACTTACTTAAAAGATGACGCATACAGTCTTTACATATATGCAACCTCAGCAGGTTCCACTTACCATTCAACTGAGACGGTCCTGTCAGTGTACCAAAGGAAAATGGAATCAATCCTCTGCTTTTCTTTTCTTTTTAATGTGTGTCCTTGTCAACAGTAAACATTTTAGTAAAGCCAAAATGGGTTTTAGCCACTTATGCTTGAATTGATTTTAGTGTGCATACTGAAACAACTGTCAGACCAAAATTAGCTCTGTTTTGCACATTGTTATGAATCCTAATGGGCTGAGAGGGCAGACCTTGCCACCAGCCACCGCTGCCTCATGATCAGGGCCAATTTCACAATTGACAGACATGCCAGTAATATATGAATGATTCCTCGAGATAAATCAAGGTTTTTGAGCGCCGAATTGCTTTTTTAGATGAAGCTGAGTGCTTACAGTTGAAGGTTATTGCTGATACTTGTGGTTCTCAGGATGATTTCTGCTGAGAGATACTGCAAATGATATGCATGAAACACTGAGTTAGATTTCAGTGACATGATGTAAGCCTCTTCTTCCTGTTCAAATATTGAGCTGTTTTTCCAATACAGACATGTGTTGATTTGAGTTTTACTTTGCTTGGCGTTAAACAAAGGGAAAAGCAGGATGACTGCAGAAGTGTGATGATAAAGAGATGTGTGTCTGAAGTAGCCTGAGTATATAAAGTTATTTTATCCAAATGTTTTGAGCATATATGACATTTTAGGCATGAGTAGTAATCAGCCTATTCTGTTGTTGAGGCACAAAGAAGTGTTGGTCAGTGTTCGAGTCCAAGCCAGACGGTGGCATTTGTCACTGCTGTCACTCATCAACTCAGTCAGTGTTGCACTTGTACAATCATTACAGAAATTGTGGGTTTAATGAAAATGGTTAACTACTGTCTATTTCACCCCGCAGCAATTCTTTTTAGTGAGTGTTTCATGACCACCATACTCAAGGGAAAATGAACAGGGGCCAAGTGTCTGATAGCATGTTGAATCTGCACTGCACTTACATATGGGCAAGCAGTGCAGAAGGACACTAGATTTATAAGATAGTCATTGAGTTGGAACCACTGCATTCTATGAAAAGCCGTCAAGGATCAAAAGGCAGCAACTAAAAGTACATGGAAATGCTTGAGCATAGTACTTCAGTAAATTGTTATTCACTCATAATTTAAAATGTAATTATAATGTCAAATTTATGTCATTGTTCATTTTCCCTCATATTGTTGATATGCTTTACGGCGCCATAATGATTAGTTATTCACATCAGTCTAAAATGTGATGGCACATTCAAAGAGACTCAGAAACAGACACAGTTCAGTAGACTTCACTCTCTCATTCCTGAATTTGAAGAAGTATTAATCTACAATTTACCGAATATAAGCTGGGACTTGTAGGATAAAGGATAAAGAATAGAATAAAATAATAAATCATCACAACTGAGCATGTGCGGAATTTATAGTGTTTTGTTTGTTATCAAGCTTGATTCTTGCGCTTTACCACCCACAAGATTGCTGAATTGTTTTCTCAGACAGGAAACAACAACAAACCGGCACCTTAGGTGCTAAATTCAGACTGCTGACTGCCAAGTATTGCATTATGTGACTGGTTAATGACTCCCAGAAAGCCTTCCACTGCTGAAACAAGGCTTGCCTCCTTTTTCCAAAAGCTCATTTGTGGTAATCTAGCATCATAAACATCCTTCCTCAAGACTGAGTTTCTATGTGCTCTGCTCAGTGAGTTTTGTCAAAATGTAAAATAATTATAGCCGCCTGCATTTTGAGTGCTGTTAAGTCACCACAGCATCACAAGAATTTGGCGTTCCTTGGATTTATTCTTCAATGACTATTTTTTAAATAATAGATGTTGATGTGCTATCATTTTAATACATATTCTCACAGCGACACACAGTGTAGACTTATACCCCTACTGAAAAGAATGCTTAAGAAATTCCTTTAATTCAATTAGCCTTTTTCTAGTTTGATCCACTGAAGTAATTTGTGTTAATCAGGGCTATCTGTCTTACTGACTTCCTGGCCTTGGGGCTCTTTTTCTTTGAGTTTTCCTGAGTGGGATCTCAACTCAGTGTGCAGGATGTTATTATCTCTGGATTTCATGATGAATACAAACTGGTTGGACGTATTCCCACTAGAGTTTTGGTAATGCAGTGTGGCCTTCAGTGGCGAGTCCAGGATGAGTGTCCAGCCACAGGCATTTTACCTCCATCAATATTCATCGGCTGTTTGGACGTGGCTGCCAGATGATGCTGCGACCACTCCACCCTTATGGGAATACATAGCGTCATGTGTGGTCAGAAG
>JAPTYQ010000006.1:28047917-28058464 GCA_029814465.1 Ostorhinchus cyanosoma | reverse complement strand
ATAAGCCTAACCCTAAAACCACTTCTTAAAGGTTCAGTGTATCTTAGAGCCTGTGTTTGGTGAATCTATTTTAGTTTAGGGAATATTGATTCTATTTTATTTATTAGACAGTAATGCATCTTAACACTGGATGCCACTTGCTATAAAATGGAAAAAAAAACAGGTTAAAGCTTGAGCTGAAGGTAGTTAACATGGCGCTGCAATATGACAGACTGTGGAAGGGATCTACTCCTCAGGAAAAGACTATGGTTGTTATTTTCAGGAAATTTGCATAAAAATGAAAACATAGTTATCAATATTACATTCCACTTCCCAAAACTTTCATAGAATCAAGATGATGTAAAATGTCCTCCCCAAAGAACAATTACACAAACACAGATTAAGTAGGATCTCAGTATTGACAGAATGTTTTGTTGGTATTGACCAATGACTAACATCAATTTCTCCATTGTAATTGTGGACATTAATTGGTAATAATTGCTGAAAAGAATTTAAATCGCACCTAGAATGGAATAGATTTTTGACAGTTTGATGTTCAGTTACAGATTTATCAATTAATTGCTTTGCCGTAGGTGTTTATTTCAACAGTTCTTCAGTTTCTGGTAGTCAAACCCAGCACATCTTCAACTGCTCATGGTTTTGTTTCACATTTCTTCCTTCACCATGTGCTCACTCACTTACTCAGACCAAATCCAATTTAACTTTGGAATTGATATTGTGAATTATTAAACATCACAGTTGCAAGCTAATCACACTGAACACCTCCCAATCCAATCAAACCAATTCTCAATGCTAATTTGCTGGAGCATAAAAGAAACCATAACTATTGCTCCTGTAATAAAAGTGTGATCGCTACAAATACCACTTCTTTTAATGGCTATCAATGTTTTTTTTTTTTTTTTCCTTCAGTATCTCATTTGTTATTTTGATATCATGGTGCCGTGAGACGCATTTGTGGGTATGACCAGTCTACGAGGGCAGACCCTAAATGCTTGTAAAACTGCTTTCTTGAGTGAGGCACTAGTTAGAGTTCAAATACAGACACATTCATTGTATTAACCCAAATCTAGTGAGTGGTGCAATTTTCTACTCTGATTGTTTAACCTGCAGTAGATTGTTGTCTGTAGGGACACATTTAGGAGATGGACAATAGAATTGGTGAATAAAAAAAAGCAAATGACTTAAGTGCTGCATACAGTTAAACTGACATTGTTTCACATTTTACTTTTAGCGTGTCTTAAATATTGTTTAATATCCTGGTCCATTTAGAGCAATGCATTGCTTCACTCCCTGCTCAGCTGTGTTTGATCCCTAAATGGGGTTAGGGGCATAAAATCTTTGCTTTATTATATATCTTAGTCTGTACTATTTATTTTTTTTATTTAACCAGGTAAGTTTGTTTAGAACTGATTGTCATATTCAATAAGGACCTGGCATATCGAGACAAACAACCAATCACTCTAACATTCACACCTATGGGCAATTTAGATTAACCAACTAGTGCACGTCTTTGGATGGTGGGAGGAAACTGGAGTACCTGGAGGGAACCTATGCAAATACAGGCAGAACATGCAAACTCCACACAGATGAGTTCCTGGTGTTGGAATTGAACTCAGGCCATTCCTGCTGTGAGGCGACAGTGCACCACCATGCCACCCAACCTCATATTAAATAAAAAATAATGATCTGCTGATGTAGTACTGTTGTTCCTTGAACAGACTACTCCTGCCTGGTATGAGGCAGTAATCTGTAGTTCTTTCAGCTTTTATTCTATCTTTGGGGAAATGGTGAGAGCTAAAGATTCCCTGCAGAGCTGTCGCCTTGACTTCCATTACCCTGTGGGAATGCATTACTTGGTGATTGTACACCGGTGTTGTGCTAAAGCCGCACTGTTATTTGGTTTGTACAGCTCAAGTGAGTGCAGAATCAGCTGAAGGCCTTGTAAAGTGACAGTGACAGTGCACCCAATGAATGTCACAAAATCCACTGATGGAGAGAACTGTTTGACAGTTGTTTTAGACATAACCTCGGAATGCCTTGATTGGGACTGTTTTTATTTTCTGTTTGCCTGGCTTGTGCTTTCTATAACCCACAGGGACTCATCATGCTTCTTCCACATATGCCTCCTCAGGCTCATAGCTCTTTCAAACCCTTAGGACGTCAAGTATCAACGCATAGAGTAACTGGTGAATATATTTGGCACCACACACAGTCTGCACCTTTGCGCTTGTGGGACTGTTTCCTCAACACTTTTGAAACAACTTCAGAATAACAAAAGCTGTGAGTTTGTTTTTGCCTGTCACTATCCTCGTCCTTGGCCAATGACTTAAGATTCTACCGAGGACTTATCGCTGGGGATTTATAGCACCAGGATGTATTTTCTCAAAGCACATGAAGCCGGGGGGTACATTTGTGAAGGAGGGTAAGGGGGTAAGGGATAGCTGCAACCTCCTGGGTTGCAGCAAAAGATGCTGCATGACTGGGAGGTATTAGTGGATGCACGATAAATGACTCATAAAAAAGCTGAACTAATCCATGCCTGAGCCTCCTCACTCATCCTCCAGTACAGGCCAAGATGACAGGGTTTATAACTTCTGTAGTGGTTCAAGGAGCCTGAAGCCCCTGGAGAAAAGATTTGCTGATGGCAGAATGGTTGTGAATTTTAAAGGTTAAGAGGAAGCCGCAGCCTGTCATGACTTGTGTTGTTATGAGTATTTATGTTCAAGACATCATTATTACCCCCAAGGCTCCTGGGTCCCAAATCGTGCTGTAACACCTAATCGACTAAATCGATCCAAATCGATTCTTAAAAGAGTTCGCAGTTCGGCAGTTGATTTGTTGGGTCTGGAGTGCGTTAGTATTGAGGTTTGTCTGCACGTTGTGCAGTGTAACAGTGGAAAACACAGAGCAGCAAGGCTGAGGCTTCGGATGCCGGGCCAGATTTTCAAAGCTAGCTTTATGTTATGCTATGTTATGCTATGCTATGCTATGCTATGCTATCCTATCCTATGTGGCCCAGGCAGCACCGTTTGGCTGAAACGTAGTGCTCCCTTTATCTAATAAAACTTGAATATGGAGGAAAAAATGGCCAAAATCCGATGGTGCACGACTACTATCCATCTCCATTTATCAGACTAACGTTACTGTCCTTGACTGGAACTAATGCGTACAACGCTACTTTGATAGCCTATAACCGGAGCTGGTTGAAGACTATAGCTTGCTAATCTGTAGACATAACAAGTCTAGGTAGTGGCTAGTGCTCACCAGCGATACGTGAATCATTAGTGACTCGTCTGCAGCCTCTATTGCTTTGGGTTAAATACTGATCTTTGAGAATTGAGTCTTTTGTGTTTATCTGATGAGTCGATTAATTATTAAAGTAATCTACAGATAATCAGTTATTACCTTATTGTTAGTTGCAGCCCTAGTTCCAAACAAATAACCTGCATTTATTTCTGTATTTAAATAATAAACAACGAAATGGACTTGGCTTTAGTTTACCTAGTACTTTTCTGCTTTGATGGTACTCAAAGTGCTTTACCATTCACACACATGTGCACATATTCACACAGTTGTGAAACAGTCACTGAGAGCATCTCCAGGTTCAGTCCCGGTTTCTGGATGACCCTCTTTACCTTCTGAGTACAGCCAGCCATATTCCTATTGTGTGCATGTATCATTAAAAAAACCCTCCTTAGCTGACTCAGCCTACATTCATAACAGCCTGTTCACTTTATTTATATGTAGAGGTCTGGGGTTGGATTTGCTATATTACAGAAGTCCTTGTGTGTGCTCCCAAGAGCCTCGATGCTTTTATTTTCCTGTACAGTGGCGGCGGTGTACCATCAGCTGCTGTTAAGACTTTGGTAATGTCAAGAAATTAGCAGCTCTCAGCACAACACAGACTCCAACACAAACTTCACATAAGCTCAAGACATGAGCCAAGGTCCACAGGCTGTAGTGCACATATTGATCTATTTTCTTCCATATTTTAAAGAAGAAAACTGACTGGTAAAATAGTTGCTCACCAGTTTGTTAGTCTTTCTCCATCTGATGTTTAATGCTGGGAGGGTAATTTAGGCAGCCTTTCCTCAAAGCAAAAAGATTGAGGATGGGTTAAATCTGAAAAGGCCATATAAAATTAATTTATAGCTGCAAACTCCACTGATTCTTTTCTATGGGTACATCACTGTGAATTAACTTTTCTATTGCATATTGTAATAAGACAGTGTTAAACGTATAGTGTTAAAGGTCCATCATCTATGAGTGATGCAGATTTATGAATTGAATAATTCAGATGCACGCCTTTGGACAGTGGGAGCAAGTACCTGCTTCTCGTGATATAAACAAACTATATAGACATAATGTATTCATAAAATAACTTATATGTACAGGTAGGTTCAGACTTTAGAGTTTTATCCAGTCAATAGCACTAGCCATTAGCCTGCACATTGCAGCTGAATTTGTGATAAATAAAACACCGACAGTGGCTAAAGGAATACTACTTTTTTCTCGAGGGAGTCGCTAACAAAGATGTACTTATGTAATAGCTTGCACAAGCTAACAGAACATGTTTTCTACACACTTTGCACAGAGCCAACTATCCATTAGTGACTGCAAAATTATGAAGCTGGTTATTAATGTGCTGTGCATATAAAAAAAGGCAGAGGAAATAGGTGGAATAAGGTGAAATAAGTCTCAAACAGTAAAATCCATCTACTGGTCTGCCACATTTTTCCTCTTTGGAGGCTGTCCAGCAGTTTTGGTTCCCAATATGAATAGGAATATGGATAATTCGCTTTTCAGAGACAGCTTTTCTGACTTTATTTTTTCTACATTATCAGTCAGAAGCAGCTTTTGCACAAAAGAGCCAGAACAGAGTAAAATGACGCTTGAATGTTTTTTCTGTGGACCCCAAAAAGTAGCAGCACTGATGTTGAGAGGTAGAGGTCAACTGATAGTGGGTTTTAAAGGTCAATAATGCCAGTTTCAAATTGAGAGATATCTATAACTGATAGCTTAAAAACAGGTCAGTTTAGTGGTGATTAATCACTTTGAACAATTATTCAGCCAAGTACTCAACCAAACTGATAAGTTTCTCTTTAGAGGAGTTACTTTAAGCCAAACAAGTCACTGTTGTAATTGAAAAGCTCCATAAAATAATCATGTTGGATTGAAATCAATTGTTGAAAATAGTTCTGCTGAATGTAAGAGGCATCGTGTACAGTTGTATTGACTGAATGGAAGATTCAGCAGAGCCCACTTGGTGTTTCCTTGTTTTTACAGGACTGTGTTACTGCCACTTTTTTCCTCTGATTTGCAAAATGCACGGTGGATTTGTATGTTGGTACCCAAGAGGGAATATTGTGAACAATGAAAAGTGCTCTAAATCCCTTTTCATCCTTGGTCTGGTATCAGAAGGTCATAAAAAAACACCCTCTTGCTTTCTTGCTGAGCCACTTGTGTGCTTTGACACTCCTCAACATAAAGTCCATTTGGGTCTTTTTTCCTGCTGTGATACTCTAAAGCCATCTATTTCTACCTGGGGCTTTCATTCATTGCTTTTCTCTGAGTTTGTCCACTGGAAAAGAGAAAAAAATCTATATCCTACTGAAAAGTCTATCCTAGAACTCTGTAATTAATGGTGCACATCTGTCTTACTACTTCAGACCCAAAAATGAACTGTCTCCATTTTTTTCTCTTACAGGATCACGAAAGCACAGCGCCACTCATTGGTGTCTGCAGAATATCGCACAAGAGTCAGTTGACAGCTCTGATGAGGAGTTTTTTGACGCCAGAGGTTAGTAGTTGAACTTCATATCCAGTACATATATACAGTGCTGCAGTATTTTTCAACTTTGGGGTCTGGGGTCGCCTGGAATTCAGATGGGGTCACCTGAAATTTCTAGTAAGGACAGTAAGGCTGATACGTCATTTTAATAAATCATTTGTAACTGGGATGTGGAGACAATTCAGAATAAGATGGAGCAGGTGTTTGGAAGCGAAATGAACACAAGCGCATTTTATATGTCATAAGGAAGTAAAGGTTTGTACAGTTATATCATTTGACAGCCACTAAATAATTTTGGGCCACCATCCAGTTTGGACTACATCCAATGCTGTTATTGGTTCCCCTGGGGGATATAAACTTGACTCATTAATGTCAAAGAAAGCAACTGTTAATGCTCAATTTTTGTAGTGTTGTTTTCCATCAACTGTCCTCATCACAAGCAGATTAATGATGAGCAAAAATTCAGAAATCCAAAGTATGGGTTGTAACAATCCCCAGGTTATTCATGGGTGGCTGAGATCCAGTCATTAGTCTTCTGTTTATTAAAGCTGGTACTGAACAACTGTAATCAACAAATTGCAATATCCAAAGGAATTTTCTGGCAATTACTCTGAATTTTGCACTTGGGGATATTATTCATTGTGTACTGTGGCTGTACTGATGGTTGTTATGGCTAAACTGGATGAAATTTGACTTCAGAAAAGACTGTGATTGCAGAACCAACCAAGGAGAAAGGGCAGCAAATAGATCATTTACCAACTTCCTTCGCTATAAAAGGTTTTTAACCAATTTCACCGTCCACTTTACAGCTGAAGATTCTTATGTCGTTTTATTAAGTTGTCAGACGGACCAGAAATAGACACACTTGAGAAAATGTTGCACTACCAGCCTTTTCACAGTCCCAGAGGGAGTTCACCAGGAATAAGTGGAATACTTATTGCACCAATTATCTATTACAAGTGCTTATCCCCTAAGAGACTGATGCAGATGTAGAGGAGGTACTAATCAATTATGTGTTCCTATATAACATGTTCACATTAAGACAGTCAACAGCCAAGTGTGGGTTGAATGTTGCTAGGTGGCTAATATTCCTTAATAAATTGTAATTTGGAAATGGGCTGAAAGTGACATTTTTAGTCTTTATGGGTGAATAAAATCTGTCTGGAACATTTCCACTTCCATCTTTGGAAAAGAAAATTAACACCATGAAATAAGTAACACATTTTTGAATACTGAATCTGCATATTTAATACTTAATGATTTAATTCTTCATTTTGGTTTTCACCTAACTCACCTCCCTTCTGCATGCTGTTAGAAAATCCATGTTCATTTCACAGTAGAAAGTATGAAATATTTATTCTTATCGCTGTTGTCACAGAACAGAGTCATGTATTGCTTGAAATACATTCAGCAAAACCAGTGTCACCTATCAGCGACAAGGGCCCACTGGGGAGTAAGATAACATGTGCATGTGTTGTATGTGAAGTGATGTAGCTTATCACTCTCACACTGTCTACAGAGCGCATTTCAACATTCAGCTGTGAAATATCCTCAGTCAGTGTGAAAGGATGGATGTCTTTGAATTAAACAGCCAAATGAAAGAAATGATTACATACTGTTTACTGTGTATTTTATTGTGTGCAGAATGAACAAAACATATTTCATGTTTTAAAAAGAAGTGCTAATTGGACAAAAAAAATGGCTTAAGAGGCTTTTTGGATATAGGTGCTTAAAAAACATCAAATATTTTTGATGCACTATCCTTTAAAACTATTTAAAACCTGCATCATTCAGGCATGGTTAAGTCAGACTTTTAAAAGAATATTCTGATGCACTTCAGTAGCAAACGCTAGTCAGGAATTTACTCTCCCATAATGGGTCTAAATATTTTAGGTCCAACATGACCATGCCATTAAAATAAATGTATTTTAGTTGTTTTAAAAGTGCCTCGGAATTATTTGTTTTTTTTTATGAGCAAGCATTCTTTGTTCTGTTTGGTTGATTTCTTTTCACTGGTGAATACATGTTCAGGTTTCATCATCCTTCACCAGTGTTGAACCATCGTCATGATTCAAAGCTTTAAAACACGCTTTCATCCACAACTCCAGCTCCTACAGTCTTTTCATCTTTGGTTCTGCATACATGGTCTCCATATCTTCCCCAGAATATCCGGAATACTAATTGGTTTGGCCAGAATCCACTATTAGAGAAATATCAGTGGAAACCAGGTTGTGAATTACATCAGATGATTTAATCTTGCAAGAAGAAGAAAAGAGTTGTGAATATAACAGCAATGATCAGTAAAACCAAACTCCAAACGACCTTTTTGTGGCTCCATCTTATAGTTGTGGAAAACAAATCCCATCCTGGGAGCAACGTTACCTTGGCTTCTGATATACAGTAGTGGAAAACAGTTTTCAGACACCCTCTACATTTTACACAATCCCAAACATTATCATGAAATATTTGCAGAAAAATCTTTTTGTGGATGCGTCAGACAGACACAAATGAATGCAAATATTTGTTTTTGTTAACAAGAAAAAAATAACAGAACTAAAAACCTATTGACAGTTCCAACATGTCATGGCCTGGATGACTTTCAAAGGACATTATCTTACTGAAATATCACATTTTGACCTGAACAGAACAGTGTATATGCAGAGGGGAGCATGTGGGTTTGGAGAATGGAACAACACTTGGCAGAATTCAATGACTTAAGGCTGATTCTTAATGCAACACATCACAATTCCATGGGGTGTCCAAAAGCTTTTTTCTACCACTGTATCTCTAGCAAGGATGTAATGGTTATTTTTTCTAAATGACAATAAATTAACACGCAGCGTGACATTCTGGTTAACTAAATTCATAAAGATACCATATCTTTCCTATAACCTCTTCGCATGCATCGAACAGTCCAAGTAGATCATGAAAATAACATGTGAATCCATATTTTTCCTTAACATAGAGCATCCTTATGGCACAGAAAAATAAATTGAAGTAGCATTTGTGGTTTCAACACCACACTGTGGAGCTTGACAAAGGTTTGCTGCAGTAACCCTGAACATATACGATTCTATCAGCTATAGATCAATGATGGTGGGATTTGACCTTAACCTTATCTTTATATTTATTTGTAATAGGCCATGTTTTGTGATTACATTAGTATTATTGCCACCTTTAGACAAGCTGTTAAAGATTGGCAACAGAGCCTTGAATAAGGTAATTAAAATGTGTATGTGTTGCAGCCACAATCAGAAAGTAATTGGATTTCAGGTGTAAAGAATTTCCAATGCTTTTAGTAATGGTCAAGTTTCTGCATTCATCTGGGATAATGCATGCATTGTGCTGCTCCTCTACACAGCAGGGGACACACATTTTAGTCCTTGTTGTTATGCTTTTTCTGCTCCCATCTTTCATCGTACGCTGTTTCTTTCTTCTTTTTTTTTTCCCTCATCCAATTTCATCTTTATTTTTTCTGACATGTACTTTGGAGATCAAACATATCACGTCATAATGTTATGTTTTCTCTGATGATTACAGTGCAGTAACAGCTTTGTAGCAGGCCGGTGCTTTTGAGGTTGTGCAATACCTTGATTAGCTTTTCAAGTAGCACAAAAGCATAGCTGTTTGAATGTGCAAAGTAGCAGCTACAAAAAAAAAAAAAAGCTCAAGGAGAAGAGAGGAGATGTTTCAATGGTGTAATTTCTTTGTTGTTGCAACGTGACTTCAGTATCTGAGTGTAAGAGAAAAAAGAAAAGGCAACTGCAAGAGGTATTCCAAACATAAACACATGCTCAGTATAAAGGATGTCCTTAAAAGGAAATCCGAGCAAGGTCATGAAAAAGTTTCAAACCACAAGGCTGGATTATGAGGCTTATAATATCCCTCTGCTGTTTGCTTTAGCCAGAGACTGTTCAGTGTTTAACGGAAAAGCAGAGGAAGACTCCGACTAAGAAGATGATTGAGGGGGAGTTTGTTATATTATGGGCCTTCCACTCAAACCATCACAATAAGCTTGGGGGAGTTTTATTTATGTGACTATGATGAATGCTTTCATAAGACTTGTGTAACTCTGTGGACCCTGGAAGAAAGTAAATGTATTAACACTGTCAGGAGTTGTATGTATTTTCTGCTAAAAATATGAGATTTGTTATCTTTTTATGTGTGTGTGTAAATTCTATGCTTGACAATGTCCTTACATATATTATTTTCTAAGTGTTTTATCATCCTTGAAAAGGAGACGATACTTATCAAAAGAAAAGACAGAGACTAGAAGTTCTGTGCTCTGAAGCTTTTTCTGTAATTTTTTATGACACTCGAGTGTACTTGACCAAGAGTAGCACCCAGCTGCTCCAAGCTGGAGGGGAAAGGCAGTCGTAAGTGATCTAAACATAATCTACTGAAGAACAAAGCCCTGTGCTCGCAGAATGAACTCTACAACACAGTCCTCATACGCAGCCGGTTCAGCTGACGTCATATCCAGACTCCGAGCAGAAAGTCGTCGTGATTTATCAAAAATGTGTTCTGAGCTCGTAACAACCACTGGTATTTGGTCACATATGTAGGTCTAACTCATCCTCATCTTCAAATGAACATTTGTGCTAAATTAACCTTAAATTTTTGATATATGCCCCCAAGTGAGTGTTTGTACCCAGGGGCGACGCTACTAATTATGGGCCCCATGAAAGCATAATGATTGGAGACCGTACAGAACTTCACTATCTTCTCGATGTGTCGGACAAGGGGGGTGGGGAGA
>JAPTYQ010000006.1:27999009-28030474 GCA_029814465.1 Ostorhinchus cyanosoma | reverse complement strand
CTTATTTTAAGTGTGATGAGATATTTTGACTAGAAATGAGAAAAATACACTTGGTAAGATTTAGATTTTTGCAGTGTGCAATCAATGGTGAGCATACTATCATCTTATTTTTACACTACACATTGGTGAAACTGTAGGTACAAGTACACACATCATTTACATTCGTCAGGACTGAGCATCAATATATTACTAAAAGCTGTACTAAGAAATCTGCATCGCTCTGCCTTGACCATAAAACAGTAATTTAATCATGCAAATCACTCCTGGTCCCATCTGTCAGTTTGTTTGTTTGGTTTGGAGCAATGTGTTGAAAAACCAAAATTAGGCGATAACAAAGAAACTAACAGATTGAGACTAGCCGCTCACACCTTATGCAAAGTTAAAATTATGTTTGGTAGCTTTGAAAAGAGCTTCGGCGCTTCAGCTTCCTGTCAGAAAAGGCTGACAGCAACGAAAAGCATGCAGCCTACATACTGATTGGCAGCAGACAGTGTTTAATACTATTTCATGCAGTATCATAAGAATGGAAAGAAAATACCTACTGGAGTGTGTATGGGCTGCAAAGATGCAAATCATGTTGATGAGAGCACAAGATTTGAGCATAAGTGTTTGTTTACAAGAAAACTCCATAGGGTTTCTTGAAATGAAGTGCAGACAGTGCATGACACAGCATGTATGAAAGCAAGTGATTATCAGCCAACAAACACCCCAGTTAGTGAAGTGGCTTCTTCTTCTTTTTTTTAACACTGTATTCATTGATTTTTGTACACTGAGCAGCATGTTCTTTATTGATGCTTACATTTAACCTGCACAGACCTTGATTTTTTGCAGCCCTGGTGTAGGTTTAAGTTGTCTGCATGTAAAAAAAAATATAAAGAAATAAAAAAAATAAACAGTTTGAAAGAACCTGAAATGACTTAATATGGAATGTTTAGTTAAAACACCTGATGGGTATTGATTGTTTCTAGCACCACGTCATCATTTTCGGATCGATATGCTGTAACTGTGATTTTTTTTTTTTGACACTGTCTTACTCATCTTTGGGTTTGTTCCTGTGTGTATTTGTGTCCCAGCAGATGTTATGGAGGGGAAGAGTGCCATCCTGCTGGGCATGAGTCAGTGGAACTCAAATGACCTGGTGGAGCAGATTGAAACTCTGGGACACATGGAGGACCAGTCACATGGTACAGCCTGTCATACGCCACACATCACATTCATGTGCTCACACGAAGACACATACATCCCAGGGGTCAATTCTGAAATTAGTCTGTCGCAGAAAAATGGCAGATAGATGTGCTGTGTTGTAGTTAACATTCTTTGTTCAACGTCTTCTGCCAAATGTAGAAAAAGATGTAAATGCATATAATGTCATTTCTCTGAATGAAATCAAGTTTGGCCATGTGGCTTAAATGAATGCAGCTTTTATTATGAAAGGTAAAAACACTGCCCCCACAGGCTGGTACTGTAGATACAAGGCATGATGGGTAATCACTTCGTCTGCCTCTCTCGTCACCCTGATGCGTCCACCACTATGGAACTGGGTCAATCTGGACTCATCAGACCATTTTTCATGGAAACAGTCCAATCTTTATGCACTTGAGGAAACGGATGATTGTTAAAGAAATGACAAACTACTCACTGCATCAGTTAGGGATAAATAACTTGAAACATATTAATCACAGTAATTTACAACAGCAATGTTATGATCTGTTAATTCAGTCAGTCGGGTCTAGTTTCAGCAACACTATGTGCCCAAAAAATGAGGGAAATCATTGTTGTGGCACTTTATAAGCTTATCAGAATGACACAACCACATTATTATATGTTTGAATGCACAAATGATTTCATAATTGTAGTTCTGCTAATTCGTTCATATTGTACATTTTATTATTTTTCACTCACTTGTGCATATACTGACTGTTCTGTGGATTGTGGATTTCAAGCACAGTCATTCATGCATTTTAATTTCCTAATTAGGTAAAAACAAATACAGAGAATGATAAGAATGAGTGTAAATTAACCACAGGCGTGTGTAAATATTCAGAGCAGTATTAGATTGTGTGGGCGACCACTGCAGTATCTGAAGCTGTCAGACAAAGTCAAACATGCTCGACTTTTGTTCTGAGCTGCATCAGTCAGTCGTCATCCGCTACGTCACAATCGAAAAGATAAAATGATCGATAGTTGCACCAGACGCTGCTTAAACCATTTATTTACTTCAACTGGATTGGGCTGACATTGAATCTTCAGACTGTGCCTTTAGACTCTATTTGCATCATTATGAAACATCACCAGGGTTAGTGATTGCGTTTTTTTCCTCCTGCTATGGAGTACAGTCAGGTCTAGGTTGAAGGCACAAACACAAAGATGTTCATTCAGCTGTAAGACTCCAATTTTGAAAACCTTAAAAAAAAAACAAAAAAAAAAAAACAGCACTGCTTAGGTTCTTTCAAAGTGATGTGAAAAGCTACAATTAATTCTACCTCATACTGACATGTTGTTTGACTTCTTGACTGAACTGTGTTGTTGGAAGATATTTTTCTTTTACAGCTGATTCGATGCGAATATAAAAATGCAGCCATAACATAAGTCTACAGCTTCCACATCAAAGAATATGGAGGAGAGAACATTTTGTTATTTGGATGATCATGTGGTTACGTATGCAGTGAGCAGAAGATGAACGGTAGCTATAAAAGAGACATTTGTGTCATCTAACATCCCAGTGTGCGATGCATTTTGAGCTCAGTGGTTTTTCTCCGTGCTCAGTAATGCCTCAGGAAAAGCATATCTGTGTTCATCTTTCTGCCCGCCACTTTATTTATGCACACAGAAAGCATCCATTAAGATAAATTTCACTCTGCAGAATGATTCCAGGCTTAAACTTTTAATAAAAGCTGCAGTCAAGTGTCATATTCAACCTTAGCACAAATTCATCAAAGGTGGACGAGGCTTCCTATGCTGTGTAGTCTCATTCAAATGGAAAAAAAAAAATTATTAGACCAGGAAAAGTCATCAAAAACAATGGTTATGCAATCAAGTACGAACTCCTGTGTGGATCATGTGACTAAAACAGACAGAAAAGAAAACATGGAATGAATAAAAGCACTGTTTTTTTCCCAGTGCGATGTCATAGCTATTGATGTAAGAACTGAAGTGGTTTTGGTTATGATCAAGAAAACCATGGAAAATAGCCAGATATCAGCTCTGAAATGAAACTTTTATGAGCTATTTTTGTTGTTATCCAAACCAATGTACCTTTAGTTGTAGCAGGCATTAAAATGACCAAGACGTTGAAGAAAACAAGGGTGGTCTATTCATTTTATTCTGCGACTGTAAGGATGTAAGACGTAGAAAAGACACAGATGATGTGTTCCAAGAATAGAGTTTTTCCTTTCTTCTGTATTGAATATATTGATATTGAAAGATTCCTGATGCGAGGCGTTTAACATAACCCAGTAAATAAAAAATAAAAAAAAACATGTTTCCTAGATGTGTTACAGTGGTTATAATTAAATGATGATTAAAACATTAAAATATATAGATGCTTACGCAAAAAAAAAAAAAACACTCATTAAAGTCATTTAATCTTGTTGGCTCTTAACATAGGCTTTAATTTAAATGATTTTGTAAATTAATTTTCCTGTGAGAAAGACATTTAATCACATTGATTCTTCCAGGTGTCAGCAGTGATTATCTTGCCACAGTAACTGAATTACATATCGCCCAGAGATTTCCACACTGCAGTACTTTTTGAGCACAATAACGAAGTTCAGTTTGTGCCCACAGAGATTATGAATCAGTGCCGGGATTTATACACATCGCTGGTTTTAATAGAATAGTCAAACTCCCACAGCAGGAGGTTTCGTGTCAGGGGATGTTTGATCAAAGTTGAGTCTGTGAGTCAACATTAAAACTGCATTTTTGTAATTTTCCAACACTGGCTTTTTCACATTTACCTCCTTTGGTCTAGAAAGTTTGGTCTTTTCGGTCTGATCCGAAGCAAATTTGCAGGTATGCAAGATTTAACAGAAGATGGAAGAAGTAAAAAAAAAAATCTGAATCAGCTTTATTCACCAAGTACATAATAGAAATAATAATAATAATGGATTGGATTTATATAGCAGTTTTCTGGGCTCTCAAAGCATACATAAAAACAAGGAATTCTTTGCCAGTAGCTCTTTATACATAAAACAGAGGAATCTACCTATATTCAATAACAGTACAACACAGGTACATACATACAAATGAATGGATTATAATAATATTGGATATATTGGTGTTAATAAAGTGAGATGCGGCTCGTAGATGGGCTGTCTTTTGTCTTCATATCGACAGAAATTCAAGAAATATGTTCTGATATAAGTTTCCTGGAGTTACCGAATAGGTAAGAGCTTGAATAATTACTGCAATGGTTAATATGTTTAAGTTCTTTAACTGTAACTGATGCACGGAGTAGATTCTCAGTTCTTAAACAACCATTAGTTTGATAGAGATTGGACTGTTTGAATGTAAGAAGGTCATGTGTTGAACCTGTTCCAGAGTGACAGGCACATGAGACTGAGAACGGGGGTGGATGAAGTCATTACCCATCATGCCTAGTGCTTTCAGTACAAGCCTGTGGGGGCAGTGTTATGATCTGGGGTTGATTCAGGGCTAGGTTCAACAACGTTATGTGTCCTAAAGGTGCAGCCATCTGACTACTTTAATTTACTGAATGACCAGGTTTTAACATCAGAGGATTTTTTTATTTCCCTGACGGCATGGACAAATTATGAGATGACAATGACAGGATTCAATTTGCTCAAATTATTAAAGAGGGATTCAGGAAACGTGAGACATAATTTTCACACAGTTGGCCTCAAGAGTCCAAATCTGAGCCGCACTGAGAATTCTCAGGATGGATATGACGAGACTTTACCCGATAATCCAAATGTCATACTGTATCATCATCAGAGCATAAAGAACACAGCAGATGTTTTCCAACTAAATTTTGTATGATTTTTCTTTTCTCTCTTTTTTTGGCCAAGCTGCCTATATTTTCATCTGATTTGCTTCCATCACAGACATCTGAGTACAAAAACACTGTGGCTTTAAATTGGACACCAGCAAAGACACAATCAAAGTCAATTATAACAATTTTTAATAAAAAAAAACTCAAAACATATGTATATGGTTTTAATCGCAGCAGTGCTGTGTGGCTCCTTTGTTAGTCTTTTGCTGATAGCATGGCACTTGTTTTTGTTTACTGACAAATGGGCCAGCTCTTCCTGGAAAGGTCATCTCTGAGGTTTGACAAACTGGAGTGGATGCTTTTAATCACTACAGTTCAGTGGAAGCGAAGCCTGTACCTGCAGAGATGAAAGGAGCTGTGTCTGCAGGGATGCTGTACTAGGTCATGCTGCGGTACCAGAAAAGTGGGAACAACGTGAATATTTTAGACCCCATAAAGAGTCCACTCACTAAAGCAGTAATAACGTGTGGAGTGCTCCACTACAGCGGAAACACAAGGCTTAGTTATTGTTGTGCTTGTAAATAATGCTAGAAGTACCAGTGTCTACCAGTTCTTATTAGCAAAACATATAGAGGAGAGCTTTGATTTCTTTTTTTTTTTCATTCTGTATCAGGTCACTGGAGAGTTGGATGATTTAATTTATTTTCCTTTTGCTATACTACTGTTTAACATTGACAAACTAATGGAGAATTGATAAGAAATATAGCAATTAATCAAAGCCTTGTTTACTTCATTCCTCAGTAACTTTGATATAAATGGAACGATAAAAGACGCCAGGAAAAAACCATGAACAGGTTTGTAGTTTATCATAATTGCTTATATTTTATCATTATTTCCATTATCAGATCCCACTGTTGGATACTTTTAACCCTCAAAGACCTAAACAGCACTGGCTACAAAGCATCTATTAAATGTAATAACCTTTGAACCACTGATCCTATCGGTACATGTAAATGATTCCGTCAAAATGCAGTTTCTCAGTTTTTCAGTGACATCAGACTGAACATGGAAACACTGTCATCTTCTGCAGCACTGGTTCAATTATAGAACTATTGTAATCTGACATGTGACAGAGGTTGTAGACACTTGTTTTTAAATTCTATTAATGATATATTTTGCTGTGATAGTGTCTTTTTCTGCAGTTTTCTGTTTTTTTTGGTTTACTTTATTTGTTTTAGTATAAGGTACAAAACAAACAGGTACATTCAGACATTTACATTCTGTTTACTGTCCACACATTGAATGAAAAAGTCCAATTTGTCCTAACATTTTACCCCCTTGTGTTGTTGTAGGAGGAGATTGTAGGTTATCATTTTCTTTAAATGGATGTGATTGACAAGTTTGATCACCAGGTACATTTTTTTAGCCAATATTTGGTGATGGCTTTTTTTTTTTATACCTGCAACAAGCAGTATTCTAAACAGATATATGTCACTTTTACATAATTCCTCTGGGGCAGGGGTGGGCAATCCTGCATATTTTAGAGATTTCCCTCTTCCATCACACCTGATTCAGTTAATGATCGGTTCTTCATCAAGCTCTGCAGAAGCCTGATCATGATGTAATGCTTTTAGGTGTGATGGAAGAGGGAAATACCGAAAACATGCAGGACACCGGCCCACCCCTCCTCTGGGGGAATACTAAAAAACAAAGTAGCCAATGACATATCAAAATGAACACCAAAAACTAAATACATCAATTTGATCAAAAGCCAACAATACCAGGACCGGACCAGAATACATGTGCTTGATCTGCCTCAAATGATCCAGTTTTCTCTTTTTTGATATAATCACCTTTGAATTTACAGTGAGCTTATACATCTATGTGATCAGTAATTTAAATATAAGAACATACCAGGTTTTCACTGAAAAATGCTAAATGCAGAGGCTAATATTACAATAAATGGTGATAAATCATTTAGAAAGGAAATGCAGGTTAAAAATTCTTTTGGAAGTTGCCTTTGAAATAGGTCTTAAGGGTTGATGACATCAACTGCTTTTGTCTCATTCTTCTGTAGCTCTGGGTTTAATCCTGACCTTGGATCGCTTCTTTGTCAAAGAATGAGTTTTCAGATCTTTCATTTCACAGCCTTTGACCAAAAAAAAGTTACTTTTTTTCTCCTTTCAAACAGATTTAATTAACTGCATAGTCATTCATTTCAGTTCATTTCCATCACAAGGAAAACTGCTCTGTTGTTTATAAAAGCTTTATCATTAAATGAAGGACTTTTTCTTTGATGCATATGTTTTTTCTTTGATGCATTTTTTTTTTTTCTTATATGGGGTCAGCTCGCGGGGGCAACAGTCTAAGCAGGGATGCCCAGATCTCCCTCTCCTCAGACACCTCCTCCAACTCCAGCTCTTCTTTTTTTTTGGTCAAATGCAACTTTTTCAGTAAATATCAATGTATAATTCTACATGAAGCCAGCTATATTATCTAGGGGTGAGCATTCCTTAGGCTGTAATTGATGTGCAGCATTAATGCATGTACCCCTATACAAATAAACATTAAATAAATAAATTCTGATGCACACGGACAAGAGGCTAAATGGGGTCAGGCCTGGAAAGATGTATGGTAAATCGAGTCCTGCTGTCTCTGTTGTCACTGCAAATCTGTGAGCTCTTGACACAGATCACAAAAAATGGGACTATTCTTTGTTCTGTTCCTCCATTAATAACAGGCTGTCTGGTGTTTGAGCTCGTATGCACATCAGTGGTGCTTCAGGAGCTAAGTGTACTGAGTGCAGTAATAGATGACTGTGGGTATGTTGACGTAAGTGGAGTGTGTGAAGTACATGGAGGCTTTGTACTTTCAAACTGGCATCTGTCCATGAGAGGAGAATTTGAACCAGAAGTTTTCAGTCTAATCATAGTGTCTGCAGTGCAAAATTGTATGATATGCTCCTGATATTGGAGTATTAAAAACCAACAAGTGTTGTGTTTAATAATGTGATAAAGCACCGTGTACTTGGAACCAGTCTTTTGGTACCAATTAGATGTTCCTTCTGTAATGTAATCGGTGTCGCTCCTATAGCAGGTGTTTTCCATCTCCATCACACCTGAAAAGTGTGTGTGCAAATACAAGTAACACGTCATAAATTAGCGTTGCACAGACCTACAGTAGCATCAGTCTGATTATGGTCTTATAAGATGGAAAATACACATTCTAACAGATATTCAATAGTCTGAGGCCATTCTTGGATTTTTTTTTTTTATTTTTATCTCCAGCCAACGTGGTGCTGCACAGACATTTGTCTTAGCCGGCTGATGTTCTTTGTGTTTATTTATCTCGTTAAATTCCATAGCGGGAAGACGGGACTATTAAATGGCTTCTGCAAAACCAACTGAAGACATGTGGATGAATGCAAAATACAAACACTACATCCAGTGATAAGATTAAAAAAACATCCTTTCTCACCCGTATCGAATTCCTACTCCAGGTTTTTGATAAATGTAATTAAAGTGGAATGGATGTATTCTTTATTGGTCGTATGCTGATAAGTCAAAAGATTTAGCATAATTTAGTTGATTAAGTTTTCATTTATTTTCCCAGATCTGAAAAGTGCTTCTCCTCAGAGGTCTATGTTGGCCTCAGTCAAAGGCATTCTCATCTAAAAAAGATTTCATATGTTCATATCTTTCTCATTGATTCAGTAAGTCTATAGAGTCGGAGCCAATTATTTTGTTTTCATCAATGCGTCTCATAAAAAGACATTTTCTTCTCCTTTGGTCCATTGTCATACTTGAATGTGATCTGCAGAAACAATTAAATAAGTAACTAAAAATAATAAGCGCTATTACTCTTCATTTAATTGCCTCATTGCTCCTGATGTAGCGTCAGTGGTTTATATTAAAAAGGAAAAAGAAGACCGGGTTAAATTGTGGAGTTCTGTAGGTTACAGCAGCAATTTTCCGGAGAAAGTTATCTGCAATTAAAATCAGTGACCGGCAGGAAACCTTAATGGTGCAGATGGATGACTCTCACTCAGAACCTGTGTAGTTTTATCAGGTCCAACAGTTGAACATTTCCATCTTCTACCCTTTGATCTCCATTTGTCGGTTCCTCAAAAGCTCTCTCCATGAGCTCTTTATTATTTCTTCATCCCGTCTTCGGCTGTCCTCAGGCTTTTTAACTGTCTATTTTCCTCTTCTCCCTCTGATCCTTCACCTTCTGTCTATTGCATCAGCTAATCGTGTTTCTTTATTTCCTCTCTTTCGTTCCACATCCATTACACCACAAGTCGATTGATGACTATAAACACCTTTGCAATGCAAGAGGTTTGCTGGGATGGAAAACTTAGTCAGAGAAAAGCACCTGGTGCACAATTGATTCTTTTTGTCTGTTCTCTGTTCTTTCATTTTCCACATTCATCTCAGTGACCTTGTGTAATCTAACTCCTCCACCGTCTTTCAGGATTTGCATCTGTTCACCATGCAAACAGTTACGTTGTCCTCTTTTCATCACTGTGTTTTTTCCACTTCATTCAGCTCAGCATAATGTTGTATAGTCAAACCTGAAATAGCTGCGTTATATAACTGATCTTTTGGAAAAGTATGATAAATAAGAACTACTGACTCTGCCTTGGCTGCTTTCTTGGCATGTGCTGCCAAGCTGGCATAACATGAGCTGAAATAGCTACGTCAGTGGAAGTAGTTTGGTAGAGATGACTAAGTGATAAACCCCGCCACACAACCCAACATGGAGCATTTTCCAACTGCATAATATATGATGAGAATATAATACTGCACAAAGTGACCCAGTGAGAAATATATTGAATGGCAGAATGATTTTCCATTTTCTGTTGAGCACCATAGCCCATTTTTCTGCCAGCGCCCTGTAGCTCTTTTCAGAAACACATGCAGAGAGAAAGAGACAGAAAACATAAATTTAAGGTCTACGACTCATCTGTATTCTACCCACCGCCTCCCCTCAGTCAAGTCATTTTTAACACACAATGCTTGCATAGGCACAATCTTCGTCTCACTTTAATTCGCATTAAATTAATGTTTTCTCTCCTGCTTTTGTTTCTGTGACTCTTTTTTTTTTTTTTTTAAACAAAATGACTGAGAGCTTAAAAGCTTGAAAGACAAAACCAATTTCTCTGCAGAATGAAAATAAAAATTTTCAAATAAAAGGAGGGGGAGGAGTGAGGTAATGACAAGTGTCTGACCTTAGACATTCATCTCCCTGTCAGGTGAAGCATACTTCCTGGTCTCTCTTTTTTAATATTATGTGTCCCCTCTGCTGGTATCTGTATGTCTGTCTTTGTGTGTATTGTATCTTGTGAACGTATTATGCATCTCTAGGAGTGTCTATATGTTTGTTTGTGCGCACATGTGCATGTACGTGTGACAGGATATGAAGTAAGAAATGCAGTGCGATTGCACACCGACAGATAATCACACCCAAACAACGCTGCTGCTGCCTGGTGCTCCAAGGGGGGAGAAGGGAGGCGAGGATGGGGGAGGAGAAAAGGAACAACTGCATGAAATGAAACGGAACAAACCGTGCATCACGCTACACCTCTCAGCTGCTCGTAGATTTCTCCTGTTGATTGTTAACGCTATATTTGACCCAAGAGAAATGTTGATTGTTGTTTATGTGAAAATCCACAAACGGTTTTTAAGCTGTCATGGTGACAGAGTGTGCATGATATTGGGACTAAAATTGTTTAATATCAGCGAACTTAACTTTCAATACAATATCAAAGTATAAAGAGTAGAATAGAAGGATAGAATATCTTTGTCATTGTAACAAGTACAATAAAATTTTGAATTGCCATCCAATCTGTACATCATATATAAAATCTACTATAAACATACAAATAAAAGCAGCTAAAGTCACGAGTAGCCAATCCAATATTTAGTAAATAAGAATTCTGCAAGAATTCTGCACTTTCTGCAAGCTTATTTATAAGGCATCAACTCATTATTTTATTTCTAAAACTTGCTTCTGCAAGAACACAGCTGTATACAAGTGGGACATCCATTATCAAGCATTATAGTGTTTTGGTGCTTTGTAATGAGTCCTTGAGATGCAGTGAAACTCAATATGTTCAGTTCCCAGTTTTACCCTTGGGAGTTTCGATTTGATGATGCTCTGTAATTGCCTCCAACAATATTCATTATGGCGCATCATCTTCACCTTCTTGGAGTCTGTTGCTTTTACACGTTCACCACCTTTGCTTTGCTAGTGAATTTTTAATGTTTAATCCGCACACAGCTTTGGCTTCTTGGCATACTGATGTTGTTTTATTCTTTTAAATGTGAATAATCTTTGCTAAGATTTGATTCAAATATTCATTTCAAATGGGGTCGTATAGTTTAACCTGATTTTTTTTTTAACCCTGAGGCCAGTACTAAAAGTGTTGAGAAATGCACGTCTGGTTTTAGGTCCTGACGAGCCTCTAGTGTCTCAGTGATGCTTTGGTTTATGTGTGTAGAATGTGTATGTTTGTTTGTTTGCAGCATATAGATAAGAAGTAGCAAGGGTTGTTAGTGACTGGCTGCATGAGCGGCGTATATGTAACATACTGCATCATGTTATGGAGTGTGCTTCTATGTGTGTGTTTGTATGAAAGCCATCAGCAGGTTTGTCATGCTGTGGAGCTGGAGGCATCTCCTGGGGTCTTCATACAGTAGTGTATCAGGACAAGTTAATGTTGTGAACAGATGGCGGAACATGTTTCTATAGCTGCTGTGTGCCAGGGGTCAGAGGGGCCTGTTTACACAGTTAGTACACATGCCTTCCAATGAGCACCTGTCGCTACTTTATACACAATGCACACTTTGGATTATTCTTCAATGTGATTTTCAGAATCCAGCTGTGAGAATATGCCCTTATTTTTCTTGTATAAACCCTCAGGTTACACCGAACAGGTAATGGAAGTGGAACTTATGCTTCTACATTACACTTCCACTATAGTCAATGACAGTAGCTACTCTGAGAAGCAGAAGTGGTGCATATGCATATCAAAAAATTGACCAGTCCTCTATTCATATTTTTTCTTTAAAGTGTCTTTATTTTGTCAAAATGCAAGCAATAAATGGCCTGTGGGCATTGTGATTTTGAGAGTTTAGTACTGTTCTCTCTTATCTGGGTCCTGGCAAAATAATGAAAGATAGAAACAGCAGACTTAATGAATGTAAATAAATGTAAATAAAAAAGGAAAAGATGAGCAATCACATCTTACTTGAACTCCATTTCTCTCACTCTTGATGCATCTGTCTGCATTTATTCCCTGCCAACACTAGCACTGATAGGGAATATTCTGTGAGCAGGTGTAGAAAAGGCACAAGAGAACAGAACACTCATTACAGGAAATGGAAGAATCTACTTCTGAACGCACTTCCCATTGTACAAAGTTACATATGGAGAGAGTATGCACTCCATGGTTGTTCATATAATGTAAATACACCCATAACCAAGCAGAGTGCTGAACCTGACGGACCACATAGCAACTTACACATATGCACTTTCAGTAACAGATAGTTTTATCAAAATGTATCTTTGAATCTTGGGTTGGATCTTGTCAGCAGATCAAACTCAACAAAGCAAAATGCACAGACATCAACACAGTATGACATGCAGTCTGACCTCAGAAGTCAAAAATGGCTAAAACTATAAGTTATTTTAGAATTTCTGCTATAGTACCAAAACCAGAGTTGCTTGGCAACACTGTGAAAGCTGCTAGTCATGCAATGCCAGACTAATTCTCATTTAAGAATTAGTCTGGCCCCTCTCAGTTCATCTTTTATTTTGAAGGGACGTTGTCTGCAGTGTCAGACCAAAATGTATCTGGATGCAACTGAGCAAACCTATGGAACACATCAAAGCAATGGTCATGGATAAAGGTCAGTGCTTGGCAGTTGACCTTTCATGGAGGGGTGAAGACCCACCTTTTGAAGTGAGGTGAAATATGCTGACCGCGGCTCACCATTGACCAGCATTCCATATATTTTACAATAGAAGTTTCCATGGGACGCAGCAGAAGGTTTGGACATTCAGATAAATGATTAGGATTGGATCAGGATCCATTTGGGTTCAGTGGAAATCAGTTTGAAGAGGAGCAGTGCCAGAATGATCTGTTAGATCCCAGCCTAGTCTAATGCATGGGTAGATGTTCAGCAAGTAAGACGTTTCAGTTTGTCTGAAACCATATATTGTACAGCCAGTTGTATGTGACTTGCATGATAATGTTTCTTATTTAGTTCCATAGATGATGAAGGTTTCTATTATTTGTACTTAAGGTTGTAGTAGTAGTATAGCCACTGTTAATACTTGTACTTGCAGTAGTAGTATTAACAGTTATGGACTTTTGTGCTGGTTTTATTCTAGCACCAGCTGATCTACTCTTTACCCCTCTGCTCTCCCCCGGTCTCTCACCCTTTACTCTCTCTCTTTAACCCCAGCTGGTCAAGGCAGACGTCCATCCTCCAGGAGTCACGGTCTGCTTGAGGTTTCTGCCTGTCACACTCCTGGAGGATTCTGTTGGTTTTCTGTAAATTGGCCTGAGAGTCTGGGTTTGACCAGCTCTATATGTAAAGTGTCATGACATAACTTTTGTTATGATTTGATGCTGTATAAATAAAATTTGATTGATTGATACTATTCTAAGGTAAATATTACAGTATCAAATCTCCGGGTACTTACTGCCAATACAGCAATGACCATGACAGACAAGACAGAAAGTGAACAAAGCCCAGTAGCGGGTGGCCAGTAACCTGCTGGTACAGTCTGTGGGCTTACGGAGTGACAGTAAAATGAATACTGTTATAGATGTTTGTGACTGTTGTATCACACTTGTTGGTAGAGAAACATTGGTTTCCAATGTTACGTGTGCTAAATTGCAAGGAGGCTTTCAGGAAGTGACATGTATCGATGCTAAAGAGATACATTCTACTGTTTATTTACTTCAAACATACTGAATGTTAGCATTGATATTGTGATTGCAGTGCAAAGTATGGGATTTCAGATGGAACCAGTGTCTTTTATTATCCTTACACTAAACCAGAGCATAGCAAGACCCCCTTGGCCTGAAAATCAGGCAAAGACGTGGCTAGAACTTGGAATGAAGTGAAGAGTTGATTTTCATGAGTTTTACCTGAATATAAGTTAGGGAATAGGTAAAGATCACCCATTTCCAATCTTATCTCAGATCTGTTTAAGAACCATGTGGTTCTATAACAGAACATTATACGGCCTCCAACCTCCCCTTCCCTCCCATTTACATCTATTCCTGTCCTGTATGTTAATCTAAGTATTTTGCACTGTCAAATTAAATATAAAGCTCAGTGCTAAATTTATTCCATGGGAGCAGTTTCAATGGTACTTGTCATCAATTTTGTGATAAAGTTATTTGACATCTCTCCTCTGCTGCAGCTGTTCTGTCCTTTTGTTCAGGTTTCAGAAATGTTACCTTGGAAAAGTCGGTCACAAAATAGGTCAAGGTCATCCATTTCAGAACTTTTCCACGCTCTATACATGATGTATGCATGGTAAACATTTTAAGGTTCCAGCTGTTTTGTTTTTTTTGGCATAATTAGTGTTTACAAGATGTGTCGCAGACAGACGGACAGACAGACATGCTCATGACAATCCCCTCTTCAGCAGGCAGAGAGGGTAAAAAGAATTGAATTGTTAAAGGACATTTCCTTCTCCAATGACTCTAACTAAACACACAAGACTCCAATCCCCTGCTGCAACCATGTCATGGTCTTGGGGTCTACAGAGGGAGTCCAGAGGCTAATCTGTTTCAGACCAGTCGAATGGGAGAAGTGGCTCATTCCGCTGGTTAATAGTAGTCTGAATCTTCACAACTTTCATGATTCCATTCAATCCTGAAGCCTCTCATTGGCTGCATCCTCAATTTTGTACAATTTGCCACGTTTACTTTTGTGTCAGTTAATGTGAACAGTCTTCAAGCAGTTAAATCTCATCTCCCTCTTACTGAGACACTATGTGAGCTGCGTCAGTCTGTTTCCATGACAGAACCAAAAACGAAATTCATCACAGATGGTGCATCATAAGTAGAGCTGGGATTGATAAAAATACAGAAAGGTCATGTCACCTCCTGGAATAAACATTATAAACTGTTACTCAGTTAATGATGCACACTGTGGTGCACTGCTGTAGTCTATATTACTCCAACCTGGTCTTACAAGAAACCAAAAATATTGTAGTGAATTTCACTTAACCATGTTGTTAATGATGTAAATTACTGTTGACATCCAATATACTCATGTATGCCTGCATGCTTGTGTGCAAAATGCACAACCAAACCAAACCCAGATCCAGCAGAGCAAAAAAACCAACAGTGACAGAACATGATATGTCATGAAGTAAAGTAGAGCTTCTAAGCAGCGCTGCAGGCAGAAGTTCAACTTAATTACCATGGTAAAGGACAAATCTAAATACCTCAGTAGTGAACTGTAATAATTTACTCATGCAATCACAAGTAAACCCACAATTCAATGCAAGAAGGCAACATAGCAACATGATTTTATATTATTGTCTGTTCTGAGGCTGGAAAAACAATGAGCATTTATCGTAATTTTTAAGCATATTGCAAACTCTCAGTTGTTGATTTGTGTTTGTATTTATTTGTTTTTAAAGGCACTATGCATATTAATGAATATACATACGTGAAAACACATGATTACGTAACGTAATCATGGAAAGACTAATGAATTAGTGATACTAAAGTCATCACTCGGGTTTTCCAGATTTGATGAAAAACTGGTGACATCATATTCTGCTTCAACATTTTATTTACATTGTTAGGGTCATCTTAAGTATGTCAATATAAGCACATCTTAATTAGTTTCACCAGCAAATTAGGATACCAGGACCAGTTTGGGAGAAGTGACAGTTTGAAATATTGTGACCTTTTTCCAGCAGATCTACAGTCTGTCCTGAACCGTGGACCAGCACCCGTGCATTCTACTTCATCTCTTTTTTTATATCACAAAACCAAAGGTAAAAAATCACTGTTGTCAATGTCGTAAATATTAGAACATTGAGTGACATCAGGAAACTGAAATACTTGGCTCACAGTGACTGAGGCATAAGCTAATTAGATGGTGGTTAAACATGATTACCGGTTAAACGGGCCTGATGAGAACCGTTCATCTTTAGTCCTAAGTATCTTTGGTGCCTTCTGTTCTCCTCAATGTTTGCGCATTGACCGCCTGAATACACTTGTAAAACCTCCATATTAGATCACAGCTGGCACAAATCCTTCTCAAAAAATAAAAATCCTCAACTCAAAAAGATCCAAGACATATTAATGAAAGCCAAAAATGACAGTGAAGAATCATGAACAAATACCGGCTTTTATAGATTTTTGAGAAGTATCTATAACTTTATACGTGGGACATTTCCAGTGCTGCTGCCTTCAGTTTATATCCATGCAGGGACACAAATCACCTTTACTGTTGTTGTAAAGACTTGATACACACTTCACCAAGCAGCAAACTTTCAGGGCACTTTGCCATTTTCATACTCTCTGATGGAAAAATGCCCTACTTGTAATCTTCCAGATGAAGAATGTAAGTCTTGTGCTTCTCATTTCTATCCTCCGGCTTTTTTCTTTCGCCCATCTGCTCACAGATGATTGATGGTAATAGAAATGGCCAAGACCTCCAGAGGGAGCGAACAAAAGAGACTTGGGCAGATAAACAAAGAACCAAAAGTACACATGCTATAAACAAGCTACAGGTTTTGTGCTTCATGGGAAAATTGCATTTTAAATCATGGTTAAACAGACACAATAGCACAGAGGAGCAAAAGAACCAGGATCAATATTTCATTCTTTTGCATTGACTTCTCTGTAGAGCCCTTCATCTTCACAACCCTGCTTTCAAGGTCAATTTTCATTTCTTCTCTTCTTTAGATGAGGTAAGAAACACCATAGAGTATATAAAGAGATGCACTGATGCACCGAGTGTACCTTCCTGGGCTTTAAGCCACAGGAAATGGCTATAGTGGAGCTGATATATGGTGCTGTCACTTAGGGCGCTTTGTAGGTTAGGTCATTTGTTAAAAGAAAGTGGGAACAGTGAGAGAGCTGCTAAATACCATTACTTTATATTGACTGGCAGGGCTCACTGTGAGGAAGCACCAGAAATGAAAACAGAAAAGCAGGTGGATTGTTAGATTCCCCCGACAGCAGCAGAAATCTGGAAAAAAAATGAGCTCTTAACTGTAGGAAGCCAGTTTATACCACCAAGCAGGAGGATGATTTAGTCAGTTTGCCCTCATATCAGACAAATGTCTTTCTTAGTGTTGAATCAGAAGCAGCTCAGCGTGTGCACCGATCTCACCGAGGATGACGTGAGCAAAGCTCTGCTATTTTCTCCGACTGACTGTCCGACAACCTGCTGAAGGCAGCTGTTTGCTGCAGATTGCGGAAAGGGATATTTGTACAGATTGCTTATGATTGAGTGGGTGAATGAGTGGTTTTTCAGTCACACTCCCTGAGTGTCTTTCTTTGTTTTTACTCCCTGCATCAGTGTCTTTTCCCTCCACATATTTGTCTCATCTCTTTCATATGTATATTGGCCCTGTCATCTTTCTTTGACCTTGTTCTCTTTCGTATGTGTCTCTACTTTTCCCATTCACTTTTCCTTGACCTTGGTGGAAAACGTCATGAGATCATAGAACAATAGAAAAGAGATTTCATAAGGACTGTTTCTGAATGTCAAGCAACAGTTACATAAAGCTGTCATCAGATTTCACTGGAGGACATTTCCAATGTCCAGGATCCTTCCAAGGACTGAGCCCTTCCTTTGGAGAAATTTCAAGGTTGCATCTGTGGAGCGCTACTTAACTACCCACAATGCTCTGCAGCAAGTCTTTCAAAATACTGTTAATGAAAAACACTTGACCGTCAAATAAATCCTCAAAGAAGAAGAATAAAGAGTCAATCACTCCACCAGTGCAAAATGGAAAACAGGAGGTTAAGTGCATTGCTCAAGGGCACATCAGCCAACAGTTTTTTTTCCTGCTGGTCCAGGGGAATCAAACCAACACTTTTATTACAGGTCATTTCTCTAACCCTGGAGCTGTGCTTTCAGTATTGTTTTAGTTTGACTCTACATCATGAAATCGTTCACAACTATATCATTGTTCATAAGCACTAGACTCACGTGTACAGTGATTGTACCTCCAACCACTGCTGACTTTATCCAGTTAATTGAATCTAAAAGGATGTGTTTTAAAAGTACAGTGACGCTACAACACAGGCTGCACAAGTGACATTTTTTATCAGGGAACGTCAGTAGGTTTAAAGCTCCAGGGCCTCCTCAGGTCAGGAAAAAGCATATAAGTCGGGCTCATATGGTTCCACATAAGTGTTTTGTGATTCTCTGTAATACAGATGTCCCTGAAGCAGTCATGTCACACATCCACTTCCAGACAATCAGAAATGTATCACCTTCATCTCAGCTTATTTCTGACTTTACTGCAGTTTTTAGAATCATGCAGTTGCTGGAGTTCCATTCAGAACGGGGGTAAAGTTACACTGTAATAAATTCCTTGGATTCTGTCCTAAAGTCCACATCTGTGCCTTTCTCCCTTTGTCACATATCAAGACAATATATAATATGATTCATCAACAGCATTTAGTAACACATTTATACCTTTTTTAAATATCATAAGATTTATGTTTTGCCAACAGCACTGATTCATCACAGTTGCCCCAGTAGAATAACCAATTCAGCCACAACACTTGACTCCACCAAACCAGAGAATTCATATTTTACTCAATCAGACTCAAGAAATGAAGTGTGTAACAGCTGTAATAAAATCCATTTCCATGTTTCTGCCTAAAGTGCTGCCCTCACATTCTTAAAATAATCTTGATTGTCTGGGACAGATTTTCCTGCCATTCAATGTTCTTGGGCTTTTCAATGTAAACATTACCAGCATTTTTTTTTAAAGCCTGGAGAATTTGCTGTTATTTGTACGTTTGAGACACGCGTGTCAGATTGGACAGTAATAATAGTTGTCCCGAGGTGTGATTTGGCTTTGAATGAAGGACCGATCTGTCTGAGGGCTGTTACTAGAGGTTAATGTGGACAAATCTGACACTAAGGGGCAATTGTTGCTAATGGTTGCTAATGGTTGCTAATGGTTTCTGGGTGCTGCTTGGTGCTAGATCCCCTAAACATCCTGGCAAAGTCAGTATTTAATTTTTCCTTTTGTCAGGAGTCACTCTGGTCTTATTTTACCATTTAGTGAGTGATCTGGTGGTCCAGCTGTAAATGATAGTTCCATTAGTAATATCTCAGGTCGAATAGAAGCTTTGATTGTCTGTGGTTCTGAGTTTGATTGACAGGTCTATAAGACATCTTGCTTTTGGAGGTGGTTTTTTTTCCTGACAAACAGCTTGACTGTAGTTTTGGGTAATAACTTTCACTAAGAACACGGTAAAATGAAATTCTTACACAATACTTGATGAGATTCAGTGTCTTATATTGAGTCGGTACACAAGTGTTTAGCAGTAATTCACCACCTGACCCCTTGAGATCCTGCAGCTCCGCCCCTTTTGTCCAAATATGGTGTTGGTTCTGACATAATATGGTAATCTAATGATGATCAGATGCAAATGTATTTGTTCACCTGTTCTACTGAAGATGGTCATACTGTCAGCATTCAGTTACATCACATGACAAGGAAAGGAAAAAATATCAGTCTTTTTAAGTATAAGAAAGAC
This sequence comes from Ostorhinchus cyanosoma, assembly GCA_029814465.1. Lineage (NCBI taxonomy): Eukaryota > Metazoa > Chordata > Actinopteri > Kurtiformes > Apogonidae > Ostorhinchus > Ostorhinchus cyanosoma. The sequence goes on along the minus strand of JAPTYQ010000006.1, from coordinate 28,010,747 downwards.
AATGTTTAAGATTTGTTATTGGATTCATAAAATTTAGTGTTAGACCAGTCTTTTTGTTCTCAGATAAATTAGTCCATATGAGACAGTTTCAATAAATAGACTTGTTTAATTTAAGCCTAAAGCTTTGCCACTCTACCCCCTGTCCCACTTAAAACAGATGTTTGTCATAAAATAATGTTTTATTGGAACTTTACTACAGCTTCTTACTTTAAGTTCTCTTTTAACTTGTTCTGTTAGAATGTGTTTATTTGTCTGGGATTCAGTCCAGATTTCCATGTAATACCCCCTGTTTTTAGGCTATTTTCAGTACAATAAATAACAAGTAGTTTCTGTTAAAGATTGATTGGTACAATTTTTTCCTAATCTTGGCCATGGAATCATGTGTTAATGATAAAATTTTTACATTGCATAAAAGCTTTCAGAACTGACCTCAGGGCTATGGAGTGATAGCTTGATAAACCTTTTTAAAATATATTTTTTGCTTGAAAAATGATTGGATTTCCTCATAGGCACCTAAAAGTCTGACTATCAGTTGCATCTAAGTTGTAGCCAAGGTCTAACATTGCGAAATCAGCCTTCGTCGTGACTTGAAAGTTGATTGTGGACTTTATAGCCAAGACTTGACAGTGTTCCAGCACCCTAAATAAAGCTGTCTCATCAAACTAGAGATAGTTTTCCTGCTCTCTGTCAAACCCAGCTATGACTTCAACACTGTTTGTTCACAACAATACTTTATAAGGTTTCTGCAGGAACTTTCAGCCCTACCTTCCTCCATAAATAAGAAAACCTCCCTCCATTGATTTCTTGTTACTTTGCGACCAAAATAGTGCAATGTGCTGAGTCCCTTGTGTGTGCTGCACTGTTTGAGACAAGCAGGCGGGCAAGCAGTGGGCCGGGGATGGAACTGACAGTGCGTGAGTCTGTGAGAGCCTCCCATGACAGTCAGTCCCAGACGAGGAGGCCAAATAAACAACATGCCAACAAAGCACAGAACTGCGCCTTAAGCTTAGAAGGAGAAAATAGAAAGAGGAACGAGAGAGGGAAGATGAGCTCAGGAATAAGATGACACAGTGTCCAGAGGCTTCTGGAGGGGGCTAATGAATTTGGCCAGGGTCCCATGATGTAACGAACAACACTGAGAGAGGAGAGAGAGTTCCTGTGACTGCAGAAGCAAGAAAAAAAAGTGGTCCCATCACTAACCTTTTCTGCCCTTACAAAGACATGCACTATTTTTTCTTCATGACAGAGGCTAAAATGCATTAACATAAGCTTGGATGTACTGTACACGCTGCAGCAAAGACACAGCCACACTCCTACTGTTTACCACCAGTATTGACACGTGAATCTTATGGTGATGCCATTTGAGCCTAAGGGTACATAGATCTATCATTCAGTTTGGAGTAGGAATGAAGAGAGATGAAGAGGCATTAGGAATATTGACCGTATTCACAGATCAATACCCATTTATGTTTTTTGTCTGATAGGGTGAAGTGTCTTTTGCAGTGACCCTTTCTTTCTTTCTTTCTTTCTTTCTTTTTTCCTGGCTGTGTTCTTCGCTGTTCCTCTTCAGAGGGCCTGTACCAGCTAGGTGGTCCACGCTGTGCCCCTCAGAGCAGCATTGAAGGACTGGAGGACATAGAGGTAGGAACTACATTAAGAACTACATGGTTATTACTGTGCTATGGTAAGGGGAGGCAAGGGGTTTTGTTTTTGATTCAGTTAGGTTTTTTTTGTTTATGTAACACTCCAGCAGCAAAACTCTTGGTGGAATTCACTCCAATTTGGGTTTATAGATTGACAGTGACCCAGAACAGATCTCATTACATTTTTGGAGTAGTAGATCAAAGTTTACATTTTTAATTATTTTTTTTAGATCCCCCCCCCCCTTTACTTATAATGGGCACAATTTCACATGTCTGTAGCAGCAAAACTATTGGTTGAATTCATACTAAAGACTATAGATTGCCAGTGACCCAGAAAAGTACATTAAAGTTCAAATTTTTAATGTATTTTTTTAAATCTTTTTTTTTCATTTACTTATAATGAGTGAAATTCAATTTTGTTTCATTTTACTTCAGACATGTATAGAGGCAGTTTATATGCTGACATCAGCACGTGCATTGACACGACATCAGCTGGATTGATGCCAAAATAAACTACAATACGTGCAAGGGGCAGAGTTTGTTTTCCCTGGTACCACTTATTTAGTTTGTTTTGCAGCCCCACCACTTTCACAAACTGCTGCTTCTATTTTTTCCCCCTACCTTTTAAGTCTCTCCTTTTAAGTGTCTCCTTTCCAACCCTACCTGAACTCTTCTTACAGAATAAATGCAAGACCCATGTGCTGCTGCTTGTTGTGCACGGCGGAAACATCTTAGACACAGCTGGTGGAGACCCGAGCACAAAGGCTGGTGATGTGGACACCCTGGCGTCAGTGCTGGAGAAGGTGACCAGGGTGCACTTCCAGGCTGCAGCGGAACATGTCATGATCAAACTTGTGCCATGTCCAGCTGTGTGTGCGGAAGCCTTCTCTCTGGTTTCAAAGTGAGTATCTCTGCCAAACACGGAAGTCTTGTTGGCTTTATTTTGGCAGACATTTCAAGTGTCTCATACATGCCAAACATGATTTAATCCACTTTTATAAACTGAGATACATGCAGACAGGTCAACATTTTAGGGACACACCAGGCAGACAGAGCCAAACCCACTGTTTCTGCAAAATGGGAAAAAAAATAAAAAAAAATAAATAGATAAATATATGTGTGTGTGCGTGGAATAAAAAAAAAAGTTATGTTGGTTGTTGATTATTAGACCTTTTGAAAATCTGAATTATCATGTGGATATATCACATGGATAGCCTCTTAAAAAATCTGGTCTTAAAATCTCTACGTTTATTAAAATTTCAGCCTAAACTACTCTTAGCTTTAAAACAGAGGAAAATGGCTACCATGTCAATAACAAGGAAAAGGTTCTTGGCTCCAAAATGAAGCCAGTGCCGCAGTATTTTAAAGTGTAATAAGATGACCTCTGGAGTTGGCTTCCATTAAGAAAAAAAAAAAAAACCTGGCTCTTATAGACTTACATTGAACTTTTCTCTTAAAATACATCAAAAATAGTTATTTTACAGGAGCCATTCGAGTCTCATCCATTTCATTTGAACTCTCTTATAAGTAATCTGGTGGTCCATCTTTACATTTAAGTTTAATTACATTTGACGTCTGTTTGACAGCTTGCTTCCCTGCCAAGTCAATTTTTCGCTACCAGACGTCAGCTTCACTGTCGCTGTGGTTAATAGGTTACACTAACAAGACAGTTTCACCCACCTTTTGTCCAAATATGGTCACTTTACGGCCTCAAAAAGCCAACATGGTGACATCCAAATTGCAGGTTACTGGCTTCAAAATGGCAGGCCATTGATGGGTGACATGATTCCTCCTCTCAGTAAGTTGCGTCTAATGCTCACCAGAGTTTTACATGCAGTTAATGTTAAGAGTTAGATTCTAAAATATGCATTTGCATAAAACATCAATATGTGCTCAGGTGTCAGACAGGGTGGTATGCTAATATGAAAAATCTACATAAAAGTGTGGAAAACTGAATCTGAAAGTATAGAATTTTGAGATGAAAAATGTGCAGGAACCCTGAGCGACATGCACAAGTCTGCAGACCTGTTCCAGTCAACGGTCAGGGTTTGCCCTCGCTAGGAAAAGACATCTCTGTTGCTGCTTCCGTGTTGCTTTAATGTGGCACAAAAAAAGAATTCTGTGCCCTGTCAACTAACATTTTCAGCTGGCTACACACTACACACTGCTTAGTGTCATAGTTACACTTCAGTGGAGTAAAACTTTGGAGAAAAGACTTCCATCACACATCAACTGTGTGATAAGAACACTCTTACATAATCTGAATGCAAATAATGATACTTTTAGAACAACTTGTCATTGTAATATGCACAAATACGGTCATTAGTTAAATCAATTATAACAAAACTCTAGGATGCTGCATAAAGGATGATGCTGCTACTCACTGTGCAACAACAGAGTAATAGTAAAAAGTGCTGGGTTAGGATGACTGAACTTTACATTTTCTCATTAGTCGACTGATAAATGAACCAGCTATTTCATTATTAAACACCTTATGTCCATCGGCGTTTGCAAACATACTTTTAGTGTTTCACCAGAGCTAACACAATGGTCCATTAAGTATTTAATTATTTGCTAATGGTTTGTCTGATTGGATAACACTTTGTAAGGCTTCTTATTTGCAGATTTCACAATGTGTTCTAATTTAGTTATGTAACTTATGGCAGTTTCACTAGACCTGGTATTTACATCCACCAGTACTGAACCTGTTTGTTACTGCTAACAACCAGCATCTGTCCTGCTGCTATTATTTATTCAACACTCTATGGACATTTCTAACTCCTATAAAGCAACAGATTCATTGTCCTGTCATCTGAAGTACATGTTCATTTGGAATGCATTCCTGTAGGAATTATCATAAAAGCAAAAATGTGTGATTAGTGAAGGTGTTGAAGGTTAATTGCAAAAATATACTGACCGAAGACCCCGAACAGGCAATGCATTGTTAATTAGTATGCTTATGACATTGTTCATTCCCTGCATGGACTTAATGGCATGAAATATTTAATACATGACCTTCCTAATTGCTGTTGTTTTGAAATGTTATTTCTACCCTTAAGTCAGACAGCTCCCTCCTTAGCGGACAGAGGATCAAAACAATGCTTAAATTATATTATATGGCTTTCAGTAATCAACTAATATCACTTTGAATTCAGATCTAGGTCGGAGCTAATTATTTCTGACCTGCAGTCAGTGGCTGAGTCTTTTCTTATGATAAATTATACAGTTTTATAGCCATTAAAATTCTTAAGACCTATTCCTTGCAAACATTTTTGTAAAGTAATACAGCGCTGCCTGGATGATGCTTTTGAGAAAGAGGAGATGGAAAATATGTACGTTCTCATGTGCCTTTTTTTTTTTTGGTCTCAAGTGCCGTCTGTGCAGAGAACTGCTTAAGCGTAACTAATGATTTCATTGCACATTTAATGTCACACGTCCCACTGGTCACCAGTTTGATCTTTGACAGCATCACTTAGTTCTCCCTGATCTTTAATTATTTGTTGAGGATGTCACTAATAACCATGGCTGAGAAAATGTGTTTGGCAGTCAAGTCGATGCCTCTGTCTGTGTTCGTGATTGATGTTGGAGGGAGAGAGGTACTGACTAAAAGCGTGATGAGTGTAAAGACATTTGAGTGCCGTAGCTTCTCAGCAGTTTGACGTCTGCTTAGCTTTCCCCACTTCCAGGGATAAAATATTAAACACAATAATATCCCATGGGATTGAAGCAGTGCTGAGTTATTAACACAGTACAGCCCGCATAAGTGGATGTCTGCGCACATACACACATGAAAAAAACAAACGGTTTCGAGTCAGGCTTGCATGAAATTTGACCCTGAAGTAACCCTGTGTTGTATTTAATAACTTAAAGACATTATAAAAATAAAAATGTATTCTGTAAATATTTAATCTTTCATTGTCATATTCTAATCCCATGATTCACTGTTGTCATAACATAATTAATAGTAATTGTCCGAGCTTCTATTCAAAATACAACAGTCTATTTAAATTTTTTAGTGCAGCTTTCAACATAAGATTTGACTTTGATTAAAAAAAAAAAAAATCTAACAATCACTGTGTCTCCAAAGAACAATCCAATTCTTAAACTATACTTTACAGACTGCCTTATTTTTTTCTACATCACTGCTCAGATTGTTTGTCACTGTCATTCAAGGTCTGACATTTTGATCTTTCATTTTTCTTTTTTACTTTTTCCATTTACTACCCAGTGTGCTGAAGTGTAACTCAAATACATACATCAGTCTCAGTGAACCTTGATACCTACAGAGACTAAGAGAGTAAACATCTAAAACTTTGAAACTTTCCCCAAATCTGTGGGATGGGTTTTCCTTTTATATGTTAACATTGATCTAATTCCACCAACTATATGAATAGATCAGTTCATGAATGCTGTACATGTACTATTTTTCTGTTTTCATGCTGCTCTGACTCTGTGACGCTGATAATTTGACTACATTAACTATTACCTGTTGTGATACTGTTAGAATGACATTTTCTTAAACATTTTTAGCATAGTGGGTATAAGTTGTAATACGTGGGAGATGACAGGGTTTTTGTTATGGTATTTTTTTGCTTATCTTCTCAACATACCTGTCACTTTTCTATACCTATTCTTTTTATTTTTGTACAAATTTGATGCTAGTTCTGTCACATTAGGAAGTACTTGGATGATCATTGTGTGTGTTTGAGACCAGCCTGAACCCTCCTGAGGTCATACTTTTATACGTTAGAAGACTTTGTAGATGTTCTACTGCAAATGATTTGTTTTTAATTTAGAAAGTTATCGAGCCCGTGGACATCCTGCCGTAAATTCCTGATGGCAAGAAGGAGCGAATGTGTGTTGTCGCTCTAAAGTGAGATTAGACGGAGCCTGCTTAGACCCAGATAGCTTCAGGTCTTCAACATACTCTTACAATATGCACAGTCAGTAGGCAATTCTGCGTGCCCACACAGCAGCACTTATTCAACCACACTTTTGCCAGTTAACAGTGTTTGTGCTAATGACAGTGTTGGACTTTGTGGGTGTGTGAAGTCTCATTTATTTGTGTGCCAACATAAACACCAGAGGACTAGGCAGCCATGTGGGAAGGAATCACTGCTATGTGGGTAATTTACTCCCATTCTGGGTAACAGCTTGGCTGAAAATTGCACCATGGATTGGAGGTGGCAAAGCTTCTTAGCGCCTTAAAGAAAAACTTTCACATAAACAAACCACTTTGGAATCAGCGCTTGATAATTCCTTGTGTGCTGTAATACATCCCCATAGGGAATTCGCATGTTTTTCAGCTTGTGTTGTCCTTGTTGCCATGTGTGTTAAAGCCTGTTAAACTCTGAGGGGCTCTGAATTCTCATTAATGTCACTGCCTGTTAATAGGTGATGCTGGCTAGGAGCTCAGTGTCCAGACAACAAGCATAAGCAATATAATGTATTATGTTCAATGTGTATTATAGTGCAATCTGAATATGTGAAAAGGCTTCCAAATGGATTTCCTTTCACAGCCAGTACACACGTGGTGGAACATGCAAGATTATCAAGAAAAGCTGCCCTTTTGTTCCCTGAGCAGCAGGACAGGTGCAAATGAATTTTCTGTCAATAGATGTTAAAGTTTTTGTGAAGCGTCGGTATCTCATAACGGAAAAGAGGATGATGAGCAGAAGGAAGTCCAGTTTGGAGTCTGCACAGCAAGTGACCTCCGTTAAGAGAGATGGTCTCATTATTTTGGCCATCGACAGGCCGTTCCTATTTTTGGGTTCTCTTCCTAATTAAGAAAGGTCTACAGAGGCACATTTTGTTCATGGTAATTGTCCAAACGCTGTGCAGAGCAGAGCCATCTATTGGGGATTCGGGTGGGGGGGGTTGCAATTAAGCAGGAATCTGACAGACTTTAGATTTTTCCTTTTGACATTGCATGGAAATTGGCAAGAGGGTGGTAGAGCAGCATAATGGAGTCAATCTCTAGGTTATGCAGCGTGAGATGAGGCTGATTTCAGGTTTAATCAGCTCACTCTTGCTTATCTTCTCCCTTCTACTTTTAATGGATCTTTTCATCACCACATTACCATGAAGCCTTGAGGAAATTTCTTTACTTACTCTCTCTATAGCATGTAATGGTATAGTAAGATGCTAATAAGTGTTGCAGAATTCTTTGACTGTTTCTTGAAGAATTAACATGGTAATGACATGACGGCGTGATGAATTATGGAATGGCTCCGAAGTTAAATACACACAAAGAAGTAAATGAGGCTCTTTCACTTGTGTGAGTCTTAAAGCTTAAATGGCACCTCAGTGTGATCATAGCGTAGTCTCAGTTAATCTGTCTTGCATTTAACTAATGAGAGAATCGAGATGTGAACTGGGCAAATGTGCCTGGTTGTGAGCAAATGACTCATATTTTGAAATAACAGGGGTAGACTCATCATAGTGATGCGCAGCACGCTCTGCGATTCAGGGCTCTGCGGATGTGCTTTTTTTGAAGACCAGAAGTATCACGCCTCCCCAGTAACCCATTTGAATTAAGTGCTATCTCTGTGCTGACAGACATTATGTCAAGTCTGTGGCTGCACAAGCCTGTTATATAATGTTATGGAGAATGTGTTCCCAAGAATCTGCTGTCGAAACCACACTCAAAAACAAATACACATGGTGTCGCACTCTCAAAACTATATGACCACACCAAAATGTTATTGATCAGCAACAAAAATGATGAAGATTAATTATAGCCATTAAATGCAGATTGGATGGTTTTGTGGAGAAGCATCTCCAAAACAAATGTTTGAACAGACAAAGATGTTTATCATTACCTCCCATTAATTAGATCCATTGATTCTAAACAGAGAAAAAAACTGCATCCCTTCAGGAGGTTTTCCCACTGTCTCAGCAAATAAGCCAGAGTTGTTTAGTACAATGCATGCACACAAAAAAACAAGTAATTTAACTGCCCTCGTTTGAATGTAAAACAGAAGCTCCTCTTTGTTATTAACACCAACAAGTGTTTGCATAATCAAGTAATTATGCGACGCAGTAATGAGTGTCTCACCTGGCATTTGTTGAGCAGAGCAGCAGGTGTTGAACTTCTGTTCTTGTCCTGTGACTTGTGAACCTTTCTCAGAGGCAGAGGTATGTGTCTGGAATATGAAGTGTTTCTTTATCATTTACATTCGGAGTCAGTAACTGTGTTTTGGGGAGTGTGTGCAGCAGTTGTTAGCAAGACTCTTAACACAATTACAAACGGGTGACTCGAAGTTCACACCAAATGCTCGGTGGTATTTAGCAGGGATGCATGGATTTCAGTTGCAAAATGTGATAAAGAACAATCTGATAAATAAATCAGTGTTGCATATTTAGTTTCAAACACGTCATGCTATACAGGAATTGTCTTGAATTGAATAATTCAGGCTGAAGTGTCTATAGACGCTGCGAATGCAAATAACTTTACTGTCATTTCAGTGACAAAGAAAATACTGTGCGAGTTCCTACTTTTCCTTTCTTTTTCTTTACAAATATGCACAGAGGAAACTCAAAGACCAAAACCATCTCAGGAAGCTACCCTTGAGAGCAATACAACAGAGCAGCAGCAAACTACGTCTCAAGAGCCTCTGCCTACACTCTTCTTCTGACAGTAACACATCAGAGTCACATCCAGCGGGTGTCTGACACTGTTCTTCCTCAATAATCAAAACTAGACAGGCATAAGGGTGTCATTAAGGATAATGGTAGCACTTTAATATAACTAACACACTTTAAAGTATATTCTTACTGTAAAAACATTAAAACGTGTTGCACTACATTTCCCTTGTTGGTTCAGTCCTGTTTGGTTTTCCCTGTAGAATTCCCCCCATGAAGTGGCACATCTCAGTAATGATTTATGAGATTATGGCGAGGAAATAAAAGGAGAATAATTTAAACACTACTACTGTAATTCAATGTCTAAGAGATTATTCTTCTAACTGAAATACCCATAATTATGAACACATACAGTGTTTTGATGATAACGTGTGCTTTGAATGATCGTTTCTAAAACCTTTGAGATGCTCTTTTCTTCTGAACTGGTGAAGTTATTGTCGGATGCAGGGAGATTGTATGTCGAGTTTGATGTGGTTTTCATTCAGTCACTGTTTCCTACTGAAGACAAACACTGAAAGAGGGAAGTCGTTTACTCAAATATGTACCCACACATTTTATTGATGTGTACCTGAAAGATTTAAGCTTATTTCTTAGTGTTACTAATATCAGTAAATCTGACCTATTTCTATTTCTCAAACACTGACTTAAGAGAATTGCACAGGTGAACGTTTCTTCATACTACATACACAAAAAATGCAGGGTTTTTCTAACTGAGGTTAAGTGTGATTTCCTTTCTGCTCACGTCTCTGAGAGGTGAATCTGCAGGCTTTGTTTTGTGACACCCCATGACACATGGCAGGTCTTGCTGCTGTTGTTTCTTTTGCACCCATTATTCTCAGTCGACACTGTAGGTGTTTTCTTTTTTTTGTGATCTCACCTGTATTCATTTGGGGCTAAAAGAAGCCCAAGTGCAACTTTGGTGTCGTGGAGTTTTTACTTGCAGGATCAAGTGAGAAATTAACAGTTGTGTCCTTGGATGTTTTATAGAGATTTCACAAGTTGATGCATAGAAACAGAAGCTTAGCAACCACTTTCTAAATGTCTAATTTACCAGCTTTATATTTTATATTTAGCAGATATTAAATAAAACATTTTAAGTCCATTTACACAAGTGACGGTGAAGTAAGTAATTGCCCTCCAACACAGATCTGTCACTTGGCATCATGATCTTTACAGCAGGGACTGGAGGTGGTTTTATCTGCTTTAGATGTCAAAGGCGTGTCCACTTGTGAACACTGTGTTGCTTGGAGCACAGTAATGGTATATATGGAATCTTTCTAGTCCCTTTTAAATGGATTTGACAAAGCCTGCAGCTTGTTGCTTTGCAATTGCAAAGAAAAAAATGGCTTCTAAGAAAATGTGGCTTTGGAGTCAGCGCTGTTATTGTCACTGAAAGCAAGACTTGAATGCAGATTTTCCATGCAAAATGCAGGAAAATATTAATGATACAGTAAAGAAAGAATAATTTTTTCACTAAGTTTGAAGTGACTGTAATGTAGAACAATAGATGTTCATATTTTCCTGTTTGTGTCTAATTATCATGCAACAGTACATTGGAGTTGAGTGGATTAAAAAGAGATTCAATTATCACTGGTATTTTAATCCAAGTGGTATCAAAATCAATAAATGTATTGCTCCCAAAAAGCTGGGAGGCTCAGGGCTGTTAAGGTCATCCCTCTGTGTCATTAGGTGTCCATGGTTACCGACATGTTTCAACCTTGGCTTGGCTTGGCTGCCGTTTTCTGTAATCAGAGCACCTGATGGATGGTGACAGGGTTGCCACTGCTGCTCAAGGAGAGAGTGCAGGGCAATGCTAATCGTCACTGTTTCCTTACGCTGTCACATGAAGTGTGTTTTTCTTGGTCATTTTGACAAGCAAACACAAGCACATCCAGTAAGATCCACACAACAGCTCTGACACAAAGCCATCATTGCTATTATTGGTGTAACCTTGTGTGTGTTTTATTTTTGCATATGTCATCCTCCCTCTTTGGCTGCAGACACCCATCCACTACATTCACACTGCCGTCTTTAGTGCACTATTCAGATTTCTCTTTCATATCCGTGTTTTTGTTTGCTGCTGGAGTCTGATAATAGCTATATTTAAAATACAAAATCGACAATGTTGTGTGAAGCACAGTGTTGTAGTGTGTTAACATCAAGAACACTGATGTCAGAACTTTCACTTTCATGCTTAAATTCATGTGCAAAAGCAGAGGGACAGGCAGATTTTTTAACACCAGCCAGCACAGAATTATGACAAATATCAATGCAGAGTGACATAAAAGTCCCATTATTCTCTATATGTCTATTCAGACTGAGGTTACACCTATGGACATGTTACAACCCAGAAACTGATATGATGTTCACACGGAGTTATATGAGTCAGAAAAGTCATAATGTAGAAGAGATGAGTGTAGCTGGGGGGGGGGGGGGGGGGGGGGGGGGGGG
>JAPTYQ010000006.1:27973751-27985910 GCA_029814465.1 Ostorhinchus cyanosoma | reverse complement strand
TTGTCAGTAAAAGCTGAATTTCACAGTAGGAACAAATTGTGTGACGGTGTTATAAATGTGTCGGTGCATATGACAGTGGAGCGACTTAAACCTTCCTGAGTTATAAAACCAAACCCCCCCAATCACTGCTGTAGAGGCACAACACTGATTGGACATTAACTTGCGGGGGCGGGCTTTTCCTACCTGAACAGACACACTCAACAGCCTGTAAAACACTAAATAAAGTGTCAACACAAAATCAATTGTAGAACCGAAAAACCACGGTCCATAAGGGCGGATTGTCCCGTGCAGGGACACGGTTTTTCCAAGTATCGTTGCATCCCTAGTTCTGATGTGTGACGTGTCCCTGCTGTGAAGAGGTTGGAATATCAATACTACATATAACCCCTTTAAAAAGTAAATATTTCTTTTTGGGCCGTTCCACTGAAAACATGCTCTATGAACTCCAACAAAGCATTTTATGGAACATACTGTATTGTTCCACTCTTTCATTAAATCACTCTTAGTCAGCCTGTCATTTAATCCTCATTCGATTTGATGTGTCTCTGTTGCAGGAATACAGAAGGACTACATCAATTATATTTATGAAATTTAGTGCAAAGGTACAGCATGATCCAGCAATGAACCCATTAAATTGTGTCTTTTCTTGCAAGGCTGTCAAACAGGATGTTTTGGTGTTTGTGTGGGACTTATGTGCTCCCTGCCTGCCCTTCCAGTCCTTACTCAACATGCATTGTGTTTACTATACTCAGAACTCTCAGCTCTTCAGAACCTATTACCTTTTTCAGTGATATGTGTACTGCATTTGGAGGATATCCAACTGTTAAACATTTACAGCGGCTGACAAACAGATAAACAAACAAGCCCATGAGTTCTCAGACGCAGACCAAGAAAGAGTGAGCACATTACAGGAGAAGAAAAACGCCAAAAGGGAAGTAGAAGGAAATCAAAGCGCTATTGATTTGGCTTTTAAAGATATGCAGGAGACTGTTGACTAATCCCCTTCTTCATGCAGGACTTAATGGGGAAATGTTGGCTTGCTAGAGTGAATAGTGATTGTGTCAGTCACCAGAGGGTCATGGCTTAGACGGACCTGCCTGTTCAAACAGCGGGAAGAGCTCAATGTGTTTTATGAAGGATGAGTGAGGACCTTCTCAGGCTGAGTCACATGAACACTTCGCTGACATTTAAAAGATGAAATTAGCTCTGCGCTTCTGGAAACAATAAACAGTATCACAGAACCGTGAGCACTTCGTCGTCCGAAAATGTTTAGAAAATAGTTGTTTCAAGAGCAACACACTTTTTTTCATTTGATCAAGTTATTGTATGTCTCATAGGGGCTCAGATTTACAGAAATATTAACTGCAGACGTTTATAAACTCTTACTGACTCTCACTCTGTCAAAACAATGTGACCAAAAGTCTCTTTTTGCATCACTTTTATTCTTGCATCTTTCACATAGTTTTTTTTTTTTTTGGCTGAACAAGGCTTTGAAATCATGGGTTTCCTGAAGGTTTTTTTTATTTATTTATGTTTTTTAGGAAACGTCAGGTCAGTAGCAACGGAATGTTTCCAGTGGTGCTAATGTTATGGTTAATTTGGCACCAAACAGCGTCAGGAGATTGCACAAACACTGTCATTACCGGTCTGTCAGATGCTGCGAGTCAGAGAAGTAGGAAGCTGTGGTTTGGCCTGACGTTCAACACTGTATGAGCGCTAAGTGGAGGAGGAAGAGGGAGGGGCGGGTGTGGCGGGGGCCAGTGAGCTCCACGGAGCAGATCGGACAGAATTCAAATAAATGCCAGCCCCATCAGATATCAAAACACATATGGGGGGAATTCATTACATAGATGGTGTTTTTTATTCTTAAATATTGATGAATGAAGAAACAATTGGGCTCCAGCAGAAAAGGCACTGGTCACGTCCAGGGCAAAAGGGCAGGAACTTAAGCACCACCAGGGGTCTATCTGTGCACATGCCTGCTCCTCTACTTTTATAATGTACTTTTTCTGCTCGATACTCAATATAACATTTCTGCGACCCATTTCAGACCCTGAACATAATGATCAAACATTCCATATTGTTTCACAAAATCCTCACATGTCTGACTTGACATGAATATGAATGCTCTTGACTTTTTTTGTGTGCATTTTCATGTTTGGTATTCTTTTCTGCAGTTTGATGAAAGAGGGTGTGGAGGTGCGTGGTGGCAGTAGCACCAGTCTGGTGTTGAACCCAGGCCGCTTTGACTTTGAGGTGTCAGACTGCTTCCTGCTGGGCTGCCCGCTGGGTCTGGTGCTGGCTATGAGGCGCACTGTGCTTCCTGCTGTGCAGGGTGAGACTCAGACACATGAAGGAGAAAAAGCAACTCCTTACATATACACATCTGCATCATTTATATCAAACATTCCACAGATACCCTTCCTTTTTTCTTGGTTCCTCCAAACCAAGAAAAATACCAAGACTGCAACTGGAATCCAGAGTTTCTTTACTCTTTTCTGTCTGAAATATATTTTCTAAAGTTTTCAGATCTGTTTAATGAGATTTTTTTCTGCTCAAGGGAGAAAAATTCTACTTGTTTGTTGAATATAATTCAAAGGAAATTCTTCCACTAAATGGCAGAAAATTCAATTCTGAGTCATTCATTGTGGTTTTATGTATTTTAAAAACATGTTTAAAGTAATTAAACTGTAATTGTTTGTAAAGGTGAGTGTAGAACATGTTTTTTCGCTCTCAAATCTGTTTGTCTGTGTCGCAATTCAAGTCCCAAAATTTTCACTGAATATTGAATTTTTTATACTTATAAGATTCGGTGATTGGAATGGATATCTAAGTAAGCATTAATCTGCAGAACTTGCACTTAATATTGAAATTTTCCAATACTTCATACATATACTCCATTAGTAGAGGGAAATGTTGGACTTTTTACTCTACTATTGTTTGGCAGCTTTTCAGATAACACTTATAGAAAAGCACATATCTCCAAATGTGTTTGTCTTGCATTTTCATGATAAAATGGACTAAATGCATGTGTTGTGAAAATGTTCCCCCTTAAGCTGCATCTCCTACTTGAAAACCATTTTGGTTTCGCAAGAAAAAGCATCATGAAGCAAAAATACCTTGTTTTTCTGGCCTCATGAAAACTCTGCTTTTTAGTGATACAGTATGTGGTTCTCATGGGCAGCAAAACCACAAAACACACGATGATTTTATAGAATATATCCTGTAGATTAAACTCCCAACAGTTATGTTCCAGTAAAATGAATCCATAAATAATTGTAAAAGTTAACTTCGTGTATATTTTACCGATAATACTTTTACGTCAGTATGGTTTTTAGCACAGATGTTTTACTTGCAGTGTAATATTAGTATTATTGTTAAAGCAGCACATCATCTATTTTCACCACTGGTCCAATGTCTTTGAAGCTGAAGGCTGAAATGTGTTTTATTCCAATTAGAAATCTTCTTTCTGGGAAAGTGTAAAGAAACCAACGTATAAATTGACTTAGTTATATTGAACCCCCACTGTGTTTTTTAATGGCCTGTTCATTATCTTTTTTTTTCTATTAGTGAGCCAGCTTCATCCAGCCTGCTCTCAGATTTTCAACTTGTTTTACCCTTCGGATCCTTCGGCCTCCAGACTGGAACCCCTGCTGCAGCCTCTCTTTCACAAGTTGCCACCATTTGCTGTGCCCCGCTATCAGCGCTATCCTCTAGGAGATGGACGCTCGATGCTCATAGGTAAGAGAGCCGCTTTAGCTGTGGAAATCAATTTGCCAACGCAGGGAGATGTGAGAGCAGCTGCTGTTAAATATTTCATCTGTTCATCTATTTTCCACTATAATTGTATTGCCATTTTAATAACTTTTTGGATTTTGCATCTCCGAGCTGGTGTGAAGCCTATGAGGGATTGTGTTCATGGGACAAGATTACAGATGAATGAGATTCTATGACTTGATAATGTGAATTTGCACAGGCACACATGTCAGTTGATACACACAGAGCCTAGTACCATTTGTTTGAGCTTACCTTGCAGAGGGAGAGCTAAATCCTGCCCCCAAAGCCTGAAGTTTGAAGTAATTATCCTCCCTCTTCTTTAGGTGCACCACCTTTAGCCTGACGCCCTCTCTGTGGATCAGGGACAGTATGTGCGATATTATACGGCACAGTACTTCTGTAATCCCCCTGGAGGGCTAGTTGTAGAGACTGAGTCTTTAATGAGCCACTGATTTATTTGAAGCATGTTTTAGCCCACTTTTGGGACATAGAGTCTGTCTAAACAGCAGTCATGACGCATCGCCTGGTTCCTGTGCTTCTCTCTCTCCACCTACCTCACAGTGAAAAAGTAGGACAAGGACTGATCTTCAAGCGTGAGCAGAGACTGAGATAAGGCTGTCATTTAGTGCAAGGATTGTAAAGTGAATACTCCTTTAGGCCTATATAATATGCATACATTAAAATACATAGAACGATAGAATAAAATTTTCTTTACTTCTAACCTTTCTTAAGTGATTAATTACCATTTATTATAATAATATCCTATGTATTTTGCATTTTAGCAGAATAAATCGGGTATTTTACTGTATGTATTTTGCTGATCTTTCAGTTGTTCATAAAAGCTCAGATTAAAGTTGAAGGTTATTACATCAAAAACAGAGAAGTGAAGAAAAAGTGACTTTTTCAGTACAATATATTAACTGAACATGAACCCAGTGTGTCCGTCGACTGTCATTGATCCAACTCCATGGGTTTTACTGGGGAATCAATGTTGTAGAAGATGACAGTGTTTCCACGTTCACTACGGAGCCTCTGAACGTCTAAATGGGTCATATCTGACGACCATGAAAAGATGAAGAACTGCATTTTACATGGATTACATGTAATTGAATTACATGTAATTACATGGATTGATAAGATTAGTGGATTAGCAGGTATTAAACAGTTTAGTTCAGTAGATGCTGTTGGTCAATGGTGGATTTTTTGGTCTTCATTGGTTAGAACATAGAAAAGGCACAACACATCTAATGTATCATAAGCCTGTGGTCCGACTTTTCTCTGAGACTGAGACTCTGAGATATCTGAACACAAGTGTCCAGCTGTAGGTGCATCTGTTCACATGGCAACAGAATACTTGCCCAGATGTGTTTTGAATAATCACTTCTGATCAGATCTGCCTTCTCTGGTCTGATCTATAGAATAAAACACAGCGCAGTTGTTAATCTTAAAATGAGGAGGCTGGCTTTATGATGTGATTTTCAAATGTTTTTCACCGTACACACTGTTTAAGACTGGGATGTGCCTGCCTGTTACAAACTACTGAGGTGATGTTGTGAATTCATGGGAATAGCAAAGTGCCCTGAAATGAATGTTCAATGTGTTCAGACCTTCTGTTACGACTGTCTGCATATGAGGGAATGTCAGAGTCTGCTATGAACAAGGCGATGGTGGCATTTAGTCCAGACTATTATTTCTTTAAACCAACTGTCTCTTTGTAGTGGCATGAAAAACACAAATGTACACAGTGAGTCGTGTTATCTTTGTTACATATGGATGAGGTAAAAGATGCTCTTCTAATATGTGCAGTTTCCTGTATGACTACAAGGAATATGCTGGTCATAGATTTAGATGCATGTACATCCTGAATGGGTTTGTACTTCTAACATGTTTTACCTCCACTGGACTTACTTCTGCTGGCAAATTTAACCATTTACAGACAGATAATGAGCTGAAACCATGGAAACAGACCCATGTTCATTCTCATTTGCCGTGAAGACCTGCTGCATGACTTCAGGACAGGTGAGGAGTTTGAATGAGGTGGTTTGAGGATACCTGTCAGACTAGTGTGATACCGGTTGTGCAGATTTTAAAGAACTGACTGGTTGATAAGTGACTGGATCCATTGCTCATTGAGTCACAGAGTAGAGTGTGCATTATGCGCAGCTGTGTTCGTTTTGGAAAAAAGTTTTCCCTGTAACTCTGCCCCATCTTCACCTGGCACAAAATTAGGCGTCAAAACCAGAACTATTAGATTAAAAACACCAAAGAGTTTTTACTACTGTGTTCACTGAATTCATATTATGAGTCTACATCAAACTTCCCCAGCAGGAGATTGTGATATTCTATTCAGGCCAAATGTAGCCTACTTCCACAAACAGAGACTAATGCTGCCCTACATTAAGATGCTCCTGCAGGTGAAGGATGGAGAGGCCCGTAGTCCTGCAGAAGCTCCAAACAGCAGTCTATGTTAGGACTATGACAGAGTAACATCAACTACCTTCCATCTATAATATGTCATCCTGTGGGAAATGCTACTCCTATTATTAGATGCACTGAAGTAGACTAATAATACTCTTTTAGTGCTGCAGAGTGGACACATATAAAATCTAACTCTATGGGAGTCAACGACTGTGTTTATATGCACACTAGTGTTGTGTAAAATTTATGGCCGCAGGTGGGAGACATCTTCGGTCCTTTTGACGCCCTTTACACTGTACTCTGCAGTGTTGGATTTATGTCTCTGTTCTTCTTAATCTATGTAGTAGAGCTTTATTAAGTAAATGGACACAAAGTCAAGTCAAAAGCGGAGATCGAGCAGAATTCGAGACGCATAAAGTTGATATCTGCAGAAACAACTGACTTTTTTACCTTGGGAGACCATTTTTATTTGCGCAAAAATAAGTTGGGTTTTAAAGGTGGAGCATGAGATCTTGGAAAAACGGTGCGAGCGAGCTACATTTTGAAAATACAGAATTCAAAAGTCCAAACCCCCTTTCTTCAGACATCCCCCCCGAAGCCATGCCTCCAGAATACTAGCACACGCAATGTTTGTTCCTGAGGGTTCACGAGCGCTCCACAGCAACGATTCACCCGGTTCAGGCTCTGATCCATGCAGACCCCCCCCCCCAGATATCAGATATGGCTGGAATCAGGATACTCACATCCCTGTTTACATGACACATACTACTATCCTAGTTAGTCACTACTGCTGATTTTTGTGCCTGTGAAATTTACGGCATAACGTGGTCATTTCATCTATTTACTGCTGCTGCCTGCTCAGCCGAGTGCATTGAAATTTCATTTATTATGTCAAATCTGGAATGACAAATAAAGTCTAAGTGTAATCTGACATTTCAATAGCTCCTGCCAGACCTTAAGTCTACTGTGGCTGTAGAAAAGGAGCCCACTTTGGTTTAGAGCAGCATCATGCTGTGGGTTTGTCTTAGCTGTATTTATGGACTGCCAGCAGTGGGACATGAGATCAACAGGTAAACGTGTCTTGCAGGTGTTCATCTCTCAGTGTCACTACACAGGCTGAAGAGGAGGATGAAAATCCATAGCTGTGACTGATGGTAGATGGTCATCATGATGAAATTTAGTGGCTGTTTGTGACTCGATGCACTGTTCGCGTTGGGGAAGTGAACAAACTGTTGGTTGTTTCAGTGCAGACTGGAAACAGTCGGCTTTCTGATGCTAAATATAACCTCTTTAATTTCTGTCTTTGAAGCTCTATTTGCTGCCGCTATGTTTGTTTTTTTACTAGATTTTTGCACCAGTGCTGTAATTTGTAACTTTCACTAACAGAGATAAGATGTGTACATGTAACAGTATCTTAATCCTGAAACAGTTCTCCAGCTGGAGGATCAGGGTTTCTTGAAAGGATGAATGTGCAATTACAGCTGACCATTAATACATAGGCGCTGCCAAAGGTTAAAGGTTTGGAGGGGGGTGAATAGACTCTTCCCTTACTGAGAATCAAACCCAGAAGACCAAAACTGAAATCGTTGAGCTTTTTACTTTAAACTGTACAATTTGTATGTATTTTTTTGTCCAGATACTGGACGAAAGCCTGGAATTACGACTATTTAGTGTGATGATCTCTTTTGCTCATGTAGTATTCATGGAATATGTCTTGCTCTTTTACCTTGTTGAACTTAAAATAGCATTTTATTCTCCCATGTTGATTAAACTAATGAAAATGAACATACTGTGGCAGTTCGGTGTACATTTAGAACCTCTATGGGGATGTACAGAGAAACATGTCATTAATGCACTCACTGAAGCTGTTCATAAAAAGGTAAAAATCTATAAAATAATAACCAAGTTCTGCTTATTGATTTGATCAATCTGCTTTATTGTATTTCATTTGTATAAGGCAGCCAGATGAAGCAATTAATTAAATACGAAAAGGTTCTGTGAAAAGATTACTCTAGGGATGTGGCCTTCATCAGAAGAGAAATATTCACCAGGGCTGAACAATTCATTCAAATACAATTGAAACTGTGCAAATTGCAGGACTGCAATTTTTTAATAAAATGAAAACATGGCTCTTTATTGTGTCACAGCAGAAATTAAGTATTATGGTGCCCACAAATTGCGTTTTTCAAATGTAGTGGAACATGTTTGCTTTGCACAGACCATCCTTTTAATGTCATTTTTTCATATTTTCCAGTGAAAATGAAATGAAGTAATTACCAGTCCCATTAAAATTGTGACTCATATTCCAGCCGTCATACTAATGGCAATAGGACTTTTCTGGACATTGTTCAGCCCTATAATTCACCCATTTTGTGTAATACAAACTACTGCTTTTCGCCCACCTGGTGTGTATCCCACAAGTATTAGTGCTGTGAATGACACTTATAAACATGTATGTCAGAAAAAAAATCTTTTTATCTGCAAAAGAGGCACTATTTTTACATTAGTCAGAAGGCAGTGGTGTAATTCTGTGTAATTGTGTTATACTTGCATGTTTACCTCCATGTCAGATTAAAGTCTTCAGTCTTATTTGCTTGTGTGCTGCGTAACCAGAGATAGATGGGTTAATTTTATATGTTTGCTCCTATGTGCCCTGTTTATTAAAGATATCTGAGGCATGATAGTAAATAACATTTTGTTTTTGCCTGTGTAAACTGGAGGCTCGTGTTGTGATTTATTAATTTAATCATGCCAGGCACCCAGTCACAAAAAACAGGGATACTTGACATCGATAAGAACCAGCAGCGCTGATCAACGTGATGAAGTGTAAATGCAGACACACGGCGAAAGCTTGCAGCTAAACTGGATTTTAATTATAGGTCTGCATCCGTGCTTCATTGATCAGGCTTGGATGCAGCTAAATTATGTGTTAAAGTAAAACCATAGACAGGTGCAGAGCAGCACAGATCGTCATGCAAACACACTCGCACACATGCACATAGGAGAAACGGGAGCAGGTTACCCATTTCCTGCTCTGTATTATGGTAATGAGTTGTTGTGAAGACTTGGAGAGCCAATGAGATCCGCCTCCTGTGGGTATGACTCTGACATCAACACCCATCAACCGTGGAGCTTTTATTATAATGAATGTTGCTAATACAGAGAGAATGAGCCCTCTTCCTATTGATTTCCAGCTATGGTCCGATGGGAAATATGATGATGCAAGAGCAGTAACTACAGTCATTTTCATCAGTATTGATCACATGGTTTATAGGGCTTCGATGTAAAGATGGTGGTATTTCTTTCTCACCGTGAAATTATTTTCTAATAGGATTCCGCTGTGGAGGCTGACAAAGGACTGGCGAGTAGGGTTGAGTGTTAAGTATTTTTCATGTCGGTCTATTGTTATGAAGACCTTCTAAAGCCACGGTGTCACATTGTGATGAGTGGTTTCTCTCTCCTCCTGCTTAAATGGCGATGACTTAATAGAATTTTTGTGTTTATTATCATTTGTTTTTGTCTTTAGTGCTTTTCAGTGCTTCTTAACCCTGCCATTCATAAAAACAAACCAATTACTCTCCTGTTTCGCTTTTCTGTTCTCTCCACGTAGCCACATTTTCCTGCAAGCCCTCCTGGGTTTTCAATGTTCTTCTTACTCTTTTCTTCTTGAATTGTGGCCCCTTCTATCTTTTCTCT
The DNA here is from genome assembly GCA_029814465.1 of Ostorhinchus cyanosoma. Classification (NCBI taxonomy): domain Eukaryota; kingdom Metazoa; phylum Chordata; class Actinopteri; order Kurtiformes; family Apogonidae; genus Ostorhinchus; species Ostorhinchus cyanosoma. Next base: position 27,976,019 of record JAPTYQ010000006.1, on the reverse strand, counting down.
TTCTCAGAATAAAATCTCTCTCTCTCTGCCACCCGTTGCTCATTGTGCTGTGAAAGGAAGACAGAGACTCGCTAATGTTCCAGAGGCTGAGGGAGCAAAAAGCTCCTCTGAGAGGTCTAGGCCAGGGCTCATTAATGATAACAGATGGTTCTGTGCATCCATGTGCAGACACATCCACAGTGATCATGCGTGTTCCACAACTTCTTCCCCATGAAATAAGGATAATTGCAAGGAAATCACAACAAACATGGAATGTAATAATCATGACTTCCATTATAACTGTGCTGTTTTTGTCACCATACTGGAAAACAGTGAATTGGACTATTCCATGGATTTGATCTACCATGCATTTATATACCTGTGTGTGTTCATCTGTATTCTTCCGTGGATGCTGCAGATCTTTTACTGACAGCTTCTAACCCAGTAATTGCTAAAAAAGAAGAAAAAAATACTGGCACAGGCTGGAATCCACATGAATATTTGAGCGTTTAAAAAAAAAAAAATCAGTAATATATCAAATATTTGCACTTTATTGCACTCCAGCAGGAACATCCAGCCGTTGCACGTCAGGTGTTCATAAAAGCAATTCTACATCGTAGTTCACACCTCATGAATCCAAATCTGCATTTTCTTTTTTTTTTTCCCCCACTATATTTGTTCTACTATAACCCAGATTAAAGTAAATGTAAATTCTGACATTTGAGATGAGCCAAATGACGTTTATTTTTTATAACTGACTCAGAGGACTGCTTTTTTTTATCTGTTGGAGCTAACATTTTCTTGGTAGGATTTAACCTCATTCATGTGAACCTCGTACAAAACGTGTATACTTTTATTCCCTGCAGTTTATCTGTGTAACATCAAATACAAATCCTATGTTTTAGTTTTGCTTTACTGTATTTAATCTTTGAAAAACCCACCTCAGAGGATCATAAACAAACTCATTTGTTACAGAACCATCCTGCAGTATGTGCCGTATTGAATCATGGCCTTTATTATAACAATTGAAACGCTAAATAAAGATTTTCTGCTTGGACTGTGGGGATTTAAAACCGACAGCTGATTCTTCTTCACATCAAGGAGAGCAGCTCTTAATCTCTATTCTGCTGTTGTGCAAACACACAGCATGTTGCTGCATCTGAAAGTTTATTTATAACCATCCCTTCATCTCACATCCCTCAACGGGTTAATCTGTCAGTATAGATTGTTTTAAATGAAAATGCATACACATACAAACTGGTCCCCAGTTACATATATATTGAATGCAGAGGGCATGCACAGCCTTCCATAATTGGAAGGAATATCTGCAATGTTCACTTTCAATTTTAGCGTGAGGTCATGTAAACACAGGAAATTGTGTCATAGAAAAATATTTAATCATGTGAGGCTGTTTCGTCAACAATAAATAGCGGACATGAGGTGCTTTGCTAAACATTTGTAGGCAAACAGGCTCTCATGCTTCTCATATCTGTCTGCTCCAGTTCTGTTTCATCATGTCCAGAAAAACACTCCATCACATCAAAAGCCATCCCTCTGGATTGATACGTATTACAGTAAATGTGAGAAAGTAATTGATATAGAAGTGGGGTCATATGTGCACTGATCTTGTTTTATGGCTTAAATAGAACTATGGTTTATAAATTACATGTCATGTCACCATGTTTTTCTACTGAAGCAGTGACTATTTGATTTACAGGTTAACGCTCAATATTTCAACTGTTGCTTGCTGTGTAGTACAACAGTAGAGTTAAGTTGTATTTAGTTTCATAACAGATAGATTTACACCGTTATACAAGCTGGGCACTATTTTATATTGTGTCAAAGTGTCATTTCTTCAGTGTTGTCCTGTTAAAAACATATAATTATTTGCAGAAATGTGAGGGATGTACTCACTTTTGTGAGATACTGTACATGCATACATACACACATGCATATATATATATATATATATATATATATATATACAGTAAAAATGTTAAATGGACTGCACTTTTCCACCTTCATGGTGCTCAAAGCACTTTACATAGCCTCACATTCACCTTTTCACACACACTCCACCAATGAGCAGGTGTTGCCATGCAAGGCCAGACCGACTGGGAGCAATTTAGAGTCTTGTCCAAGGACACTTTGACACATGGACAGTTTGAGCCTGAATTCAAACCTGCCTCCCACTCTACCAATTGATCCACAGCCACCCCCTTATACATACAGCGGGGAAAATAAGTATTGAACACGTCAACATTTCTCTCAAAAAACATATTTCTAATC
>JAPTYQ010000006.1:27961861-27973651 GCA_029814465.1 Ostorhinchus cyanosoma | reverse complement strand
CAATAGCTCGATTAGAAATATGTTTTTTGAGAGAAATGTTGACGTGTTCAATACTTATTTTCCCCGCTGTACATACAGTACATATACACACACACACACATTTACACACACATACACATATACATACACACATACATCTGGATAGACTGTCTTTAGAATAAATCTGTTATAACTGAGCTGGCAGACATATGTCATTCAATGATGACATAATTTTTTATTATTATTTCCAGTCCCCTGAGTCTGAAGAAATAAGAGACAGATCCATGAAATCTGGTAAATGTCATCCCTAGGGAATATTTCTCATTTTCTTATTATACATTATTACAGCCCACAGTGTAGTGAAGAGACATACTGGTGTGAGATAAGACCCCCGAAGTAATAAATTATTCTACTTGTCAGCATGAACCAAGACCAAGATGCGTTTTTTTTCTGACTTCTAAAGCCAATCAAATTGGATTCAATCCAATGTGAAGAAGAAATGGCCTGTACCATTGGACAGATCCTGAGTGATTGTCTTTGTTATTCCTTGATAAAACACAAAGAAAGTCGATAACACAGTGAGAAGCAGTGTCATTAGTCAAAATAACAATATTGATTTAAAGGCTATGGTGTGTCAATTCTTGTCTGATCAAAGCATCTCTGTGCTTCTTTCCTCCTCTGTATATCCTTTTCCCTTTGCCTTCATTTAGCGGAAAGTATCCAAGGTCACTCCAATGTGTTTTTGGAAGGTGAGCAAGGTCCGTCTTTCCATTCATCCTCTGAGACAAAGACTGAAGGAGAAGAGCAGGGAGGACGCAGAGCCAGCGTGACCAGTGTGGAAAGTGAAACGTCGATTTGCTCCATGGGCCAGCTGGGGAACACCATCACTAACAGTGAGTGGGAGGGAAGCAGAGGATTATTATCCAGACCTGAGGATCATGAGGTTTCACTGGGCTTATATTGACCTCCAATTTGCCCATGTGATGCATCTGTATATGTGTGTGTGATTCAGTTTCCAGTAGCTGGTGGGGCTCCAAGCGCCTGGACTACGCGCTGTACTGCCCTGATGTGCTGACGGCCTTTCCAACAGTAGCTCTGCCTCATCTTTTTCACGCCTCCTACTGGGAGTCCACAGATGTAGCAGCTTTTGTGCTCCGACAGGTAAGCAACTCATATTAACAGGCAGCTTTAGTCTCCAAAGCAAGTGGTAGATGTGCAAATTATCACAGCTGGGAAGTTATACCTAACTAGGGCCTTAACCTGTGGGAGTCCAAGGGTTCTAGAAGCAGTAGAGTGGATAAAATGGGGAAATGGGCTAAGATTAATTTTGGAACACAGATTAGGAGAAAATATGATAGGCCTCATTTTGTTTTGTATTGAAATCAAAAGTAACAGGTAAAAATGCATTCATAGCTTATGTTTCTTTGAAAGGGCTTTACATCATTACTGTATGACTTCATCACATTCACATTACTTGATGACTTGACTAAGTTTACAGGTGATTCGGAAGAAATAGAATGACCCTCATTTTGTTTTGTATCGACTTCGACATGAACCATAGACGTTGACACAGGACTGAACATTGAACATATTGCCAGTCTGTACAAAATGGCCTGTCACCGTGTTACAGCTCACGTTCCCTATTAGTGGGTGAACCATCCAACGCTTGGTGAATTCTGCTTCACAATGAGAGGAAGAGCCGACAATCGAAGGATCAAAAAGCAGCGTCGCTATGAACGCTTGGCCGTCAGAGAGAAAACCCACAAAATAGAACCGGAGTCCTATTCCATTATTCCTAGCTGCAGTATTCAGGTGACCGGGCCTGCTTCGAACACTCTAAATAAAGCGTCTGGATGGGAATGTTAATGGTCCGGGTCTAAAAGGGGGCCGGCGCTGTGGAACCGGGCCGCAGAGAGAACCAGACCGACCTTATTAGTGCCGGACCCGGTTCTGAATAAAACTAGTAAAAGTAGATGTTCATAGACTTTTGAAGGCTCATTTAATCAGCATCTATGTTATCCTCACTTTAGAAAATCTGAAAACTAAGAAAATCCAGTGTCTCATACTGTATTTTCCTTGTGTGGCATCTCAACCTAAATATAAGATTCTATCTGATTCATTGCTTTTTTTCTCCTGTTATATATATATATATATATATATATATATATTTTTTTTTTTTTTATGACAGATTAAGTTCTTTTAAAGGGGACCATTTGCATAAGCACTCTTGCGAAATGTGGTATTTTTTTGTTAACTATATTAGCATGTAATGTGTAGATTATGTAAACTAATATAAAAATGATACCGTAGGATGGTTGATTGGTCTTTGACTCATCACGAAATAAACACAAATTGATAAGTAAATGACAGCGACTGTGAAAAACAAATTCAAAATAAGTCATCAGTAAATTTAGACTTTCAGACTAAGTGTAAAAATTATCTAGGTGTGAGTGATTCTTATTCTTGGGGCTGTAATTTTCCCTCAAAGATTAGGTTTCCACTTGTGAAGGCTGATATTGGCTGCCGGCTGCTGGCTGAGCTGGGTTCTGCCTACACTGTTTGTCAAACCTCCCGCTGGTGCAGATGAATTGACCTTAAATTAAAAATGCTGTCTGGTATCCCAGAGTACTCAACCTCTCAGAGAGCAAACACAGAGTGGGGTCTTTAAACATACTCCTTAAAAAATATTGTAGATCAAATAAAGTGACAAAAGATGATACATGCCTGGTCTTCTTTTCTTAGCAGAAGTTTACACACACATCCTGACTTAAAACAGTGGGGGTCAGCTCAGTATTCATAGTCTCTAGGTTCATTTTCATCATTGATATGGATGGATGCAAACAGAAAAAAGCTGCAAACCCCTTTTTGTTCTTGCCATCCAGCATTTTCAATATTCAACTAGCTTTTACTTGCAGACCAGCTGTTTTTATTTAATGATGCCTTCTTATTTCACAAACAAAACCACAAAGTGCAAAGATGGTGCTCAGCAGTCGCCTTCTCCGTCTATGAAACGCTGAATATATAATAACCACAGCTTTGGCAGGGGTCCAGTAATGTCATCCACCCACATCCACGTCTTCTAACAGTGTGAGGAGCCAGCTACTGTGAATTACATAAAAAAAGAAATTAAGAGTCATTCGCCGTAACTCTTCTGAGCTGAGTCACAGCACATAGTATTAGGTACTGCATGGAAAAAATGGACTTTTTTTTACCTTGATTATTTCTTAATGAGGATGTGCTGCTCTTTGTGAAACAATGTGAAGGTCACCACCGACAGTGGGCACATTTTAATTTGTTTGCAGAGGTTTCAGGATTCGTCTCACACCCCGCTGCCTCAGACCATCGGGAACCATCAGAAAAATGTCAGAAATGTTTGATTTTATGACTGCTGTCTGGATGAATCATGACTAGGACTTTGTATTCTTGGCTGCTTTGTCTGGAGTAGAAAAAGGGCGAGTCTATAATCTACAAAAGTCCAGTTTTTCTGGGGTTTTTTGCAGTTATGTTGGATTTTATATGTCCTTGACTAAAGAAACCAGCCTGTTAAAAACTCTCTGTCATGACGGCTTATGTTGCCAGAAGCACATACTTTTTTAACACTAAGCTGGGTTTAAACATTTAGCCCTGGTGATATATTACCACCATGGACTGTCTGAGCTATCCATGAATATCCTGCATCACAGCCCTGCGTAGTGTGTATTTGGTATTCTGTAATGATGATGCCGGGTGAATCAGTGTTGTTGTCTGAGTTGCCCTCCTTAGACACCATCAAAACTGTGTTACATCATGTCCTATTAGAATCGCTGGAAACGCCAGCAGTCTTTGAACTCGATCATTAGAAAGCAGAGCTCCCAGAGTACAGAAAAAAAAATACAAACTTTTTCACACAGGCACTGTCTGCAGCAGCATGTCATCCTGCCAGTAAACGTGAGGTGAATAAAGAAAGCACAGAGAAATAAGAAGTGCTATCGACACCATCAGGAAGTTAATAAAGCTGAAGATCGTTATTTTGCTTCAGTGGTTTCCAGCTTCACTCACTGCCATGTTGTATTAAAAGATTATGATGGAATTCCAGGGTTTCACGAAGCTCAGTGTAATACAGGTTTCAGGTAAAACGTCGTTGCTCAAAATGAATCCGAGTGTAGTTCCTTCAGTCTCTGTTGTTTTGAAACAAGTGATTGACTCAAGAATGATTCTTTAAGTAGCAAGATGTGATTTTCTTTGAGTTTTTAAATTACCTTTCAGTCCTTAATCTGTTTCACTGCTATTCTGGTCACAAAAGCGTTCCATTCCAAATGTGCTTTATGAACCCTAAACACAACTGCAGATTCTCATTATTGTCTAGTCTTCCCTTGAGTGGTTGTGAAAAGATGAACCTGTTCAGTTTGTTTAAGTGAATTTGACTGTGAATATGCCCTCTTTTACACTATATATGTATTTACTGACAGCTCATGCGGTGTGACTGTGTGAAGACCCAAGAAGCCGACAATTTGGACTCGGCTCCGTTCTCGCCTTCCAGCCCACGGGAGAAATGGCTCAGAAGGAGGACGCATGTCAAACTAAGGGTGATTATATTGAATGAATGATGAAAATATCTGTTTGGTTTTTTTTGAATATCAGTGTTCAGCATGGTCAGGGCCTTAAAGGAGTGATATGTAGCTTTTTTTAATGGATTTCTGCATTTTAAAACATTTCCCTGTGGTCTCCATAAACTGTAAATGCTCTGCTTGGGTCTGAATTTTTCATTAATTCAACTCCACAGGTCCATCTTCAACTCTATTTCTGAGTAAAGGTGGTTTTGAGCGCTGGCCCTTTAAATGTAAATGAGCCACATCATGCCCCGCCCCCTCCAGGTTGTTGGCTGTGCTGCTCTGTCCCGTTCAACCAACACCTGAACATTTTAGGCAATCGGTTCGAAGTTTGGGCATATTTTCAGTCTGGACTCCAACCGCTGCTGCTGACAAACATCTATGTCGCACTCGGACAAATGTTCGTCAGAAGTTTTGACCTTATATGTGCAAATATTGTGACGTAACTAGTTATAGACGCAACAAACTAAGACGGAATTAAAGCAGGTTGTAGAAATCTACTCAGTTTTTGCCTAAATGAATATAAAGATAGCTTTGCAGCCCCTGATGGGTTAAAATTCAAACTTTATGAACTATTAGAGTCAAAATACACAAATAAATGAACCAAAGACTAATAAAAGTGCGTTTAACAAAATGTGACCCCTTTAAGCTCATATTGATTTTTCAAGGCAGGCCATTTTATTCCTTTCAGACCCAATATGACACTTGTTTGTTGCTTTCTACTTTCTTTAACCTGTGGATGTGAGCCACCCACTCCTCTCACACAGCCTTAGAAATACGTATGTGGGCAAATTCAACAATTTCTTCAGTAGATTACTTTTGTTTGGATGGAGAAGATTACACATGAAGGAATGGCGTCTCTGTGGGGTCCATTCATTCACTGACACATTCACATATACACAATAATACCTCAAACACCAGCTACTTCTGCTGTTATGGTCTCTAATCTAAAAATACAGCTTGTGTTTTATTGCTGTGAAATTAACTATAGCCAGATTTCCTTTTGAATACTCCCACACTTTGAACAGAAGCATTAAGCACATACAGTGGATGCTGAGCGCTGCAGAGCCCGACAATCAAGGTCACATATTGAAACACTCTTTCATCTTCCATTTTTAAAGACTTTAGTGACTGGCGGCTTTTCATAAAGATAAAAATAGAACTGTGTTAGTGGAGTACCATGGAAACATGACATCCTTGCCTTATATTCAGCCAGGTGATGTGCTTCGGATGCAAGTGCTTAAAAAAAGGGGGAAAAAAAGCAGCTGTCCTTTGTCATGAGTCTGAGTTAGTATTTGGACGTTTGGAGCTTCTCAGCAGCGGTTCAATCTGGACTCGGGTAATTCATCAGCTGCAGAGAGAAACTACTCAAAGAGGCTTGGCATCCATGTGTGATCTTCAACTGCTTTGTAAGAGGTCTTCATCACAGCTGGAGAGCGACCACTGCTGTGGCTGTGGCTGTTGTTGTTCTTTGTGCGTGATGCTCTTTCACAGGCAGGGGTCTGACTCTTCATCTCCTTGTCCATGAATGACAGCAAAACTGGTACATTTTTTTTTTTTTTTTTTCACATATGACTGCACAAAGAGTTCGAAGTGAGCTGCGCCAGGATTTTCTAACTAGATATTGAACACTGTCAGGTCTCCTCAAGTCACACTGGAGCCCACTGTGATGATTTATGAGCTGTGTGGGTGTATGGCATCAGCACATACAGCCCATGTTTACCGCCTCTGCACGCTCACCATCACTGGATCAGTTAGACCTCACGCTGGCACCAATTAATTGCCAAGAGAGCAGCTGGAAATATTGAACTTCTTTGTTAAGTGTCACATCTTTTAAATCAATTATCACTGGCAGCGTTGTGTAGCAGTACAATGCAAGCATGTCCCCGTTGATGACATTAGCACTTAGTGTTCACATGAGCGTATGTTTCAGTGTAAGCTGTCACTGCAGTATTAGGAAAGACGTCTTCCACAAGGTGAACAAGGCTTTTACTTGTGTCAGAATGTGCACTGAGTTACATAAAATAGACTACATTTGAACTTTCTGCCATGTTTGTATGCAACTTAGTTCTAATATGAGGACTGCTGTTGAATTAATGCTTATTTTGTGTCACCAGTAAGGGTTGAGCTATAGGCAGAAGCATTTTATGTCACAGTTTTTGAGCAAAATAGCATGGAAAGTCAATTAAGAAATGGATTGTTTTCCCTTTTTCTCATTTCTTTTAATGGAATCTTCCTCCATTCTGTGGTACATTCATGAATATTTTCTTGCCTGCATCCATGTGGAAGAATAAACAGCATCCAAATCACAAAAAGTGTGATTTACAACCAATCAACACAGCATAATATGAAACAATCTAACTCTTTCTATCAATGCATATATTAAGAATATCATATCGCTTATCTTCCTAAAATAATTGCATGAGTCTTTTTTGTTTGTTTGTTCTGGACAAACATTTCTTTTTGTCTAAATCGTCTAATATTCATTTCTGATTTCGTTTTTTGCATTTCCTGAAAATTCTGAAAAAATTACTTTACCAATTATTTTAGGAAGATGACGACATATTTTATTAACATTTTAAAGCATCACCACTTGGAAATACACAGCAATGCTCATGAAATACAATGTGGATATGTTATGAGATAGTGAAAAATCTACTGTTAAACTACATAGTATTAGGAGTAGTTTATAAGTTGGTCAATAAATGTTATGGGAAGAATGGTTTGTGGATAAACTGTAAATTCATGCGTAAAATTTTATGAGCGCAGGTCATTATATCAGGATAAACTTTACTGTCCCATATGGGAAATTTATTTTGGACAACAGTGCTACACATCGCTGCATTCACATTCAGACACATAAAGTAACAAAACACACTCAATCACAAGATTTTGGAGTCAGTATAATCACAATTCTGTTAGACCTAGTCTATATATCACACCTTCCCCTCGAAGGTAAACATAAACGGAATAAATACAATTAATTGATACAACAAATTCATTTTAAAAGATGTGAGTAATTCCATTCCTTAAAGACATTCCTTCATTTTCAGTGCCAAGGACTAAAAAAAAAGTATATGTATTGATTTAATTCGCTGATGAAAGAACCAGTCAGAACAAGGTGTTCTTAGACTGCAAAAAGATTAATAGCAACAGAGTGGCTGTCGTATGTGGTTTATCTCAGTTTTTTTCCCAGTACCTGCAACATTTTATCCATGTGACACTGAAACTGCTGTATGTAAAACCATTAGATGTAACTAGTTACTGTGTACATGTTTGATCTGCTGCAGTCTTGACTTGAATCTGTTTTCTTCTCCTTTCATGTAATATGCAGAATGTTACCGCCAACCACCGGGTAAATGACATAATAGCTACAGAGGACGGACCCCAGACCCTGGTGGGCCGCTTCATGTACGGCCCCTTAGACATGGTTACTCTCACTGGGGAGAAGGTGAGAAGCATTAATTAATATCACTAATTATGACGTCTGTATGTTGTGAAAAGCCTCCATCAGTCATTGGTTAATACCTATGCGTGTCTCAGGTGGATGTTCTGCTCATGACACAACCTCAGTCTGGCCGGTGGGTCCACTTCGACACGGAGGTGACCAACAGCAGCGGCAGGATCATGTATACCATCCCCAAGAGCAAGAAGCTCGGCCTGGGAGTCTATCCAATCAAAATGGTGGTCAAGTAAGCATTTCTGCAGCATGACCTTTCAAGAGTATTGCATTATTAAATAATGCAGAAATCAAATAAATACAGTTGTAGAATGAGGGAACTATTAAGTATTAACAGCCTGTGCCCCTCGTGCATTAATGCAAACAATTCTATCAGAGATGACAGGTTAAAGGGGGGGCCGTGATTGGATCTGTACATATCAAAGGCAGCTCCCTGGACAACATGGTCCCTCCCCCTCTTTCCTTCCTCTCTCACTCTCTGTCCATCACTAGGGGAGATCAAACAAGTGCAGAGGCCTACCTGACTGTCTTGCCAGGAGGCATGGAGTGTGTGGTCTTCAGTATCGATGGTTCTTTTGCTGCCAGTGTGTCGATCATGGGCAGTGACCCTAAGGTCCGCCCTGGAGCTGTGGATGTGGTCAGGTAACTGGTTCCACTGTGTCTGTGCCTGCATGTATTGTATACGTCTGAACCTACTTTTAAAAACTAGTGAAAAGGATTCAGAAGCACTGCATCTTCAATCTGAATGTGTACGTGGACACTGAATATTCCATGGATTTAAGCGTGTCCTGGTGGACAGATCAAAACAGGTAATTTTGTGTTTGATGTGTTTTTTCATGCAGGCATTGGCAGGATCTGGGCTATCTGATCATCTACATCACAGGCCGCCCTGATATGCAGAAACAGCGAGTGGTATCTTGGCTCTCTCAACACAACTTTCCTCATGGGATGATCTTTTTTTCTGAAGGCCTGGTTCATGATCCCCTGCGCCAAAAGACCATCTTCCTCAGGAACCTCATCCAAGAGGTACTCCTCTGAGCTCTCTCCAGACAAATCATGCTTTTTGACCTCAGCAGGGCATTAGATTTTTGCTGTCGACTCTACAGCGGTGACTCTTTCTTTCCTCTGCACCACTGTTTTGTAAGCTTAGCGTGGTAGCCTTAGGTTGTGCTGCTTCGGAACATCACATGTGTCTCTAGCTGATTATTTCTCTCTCACCAGTGTCACATTAAGATCAACTCTGCTTATGGCTCCATGAAGGACATCTCTGTTTACAACATGCTCGGCCTCAGCCCTTCACAGATTTATATTGTTGGCCGACCTTCAAAGAAGTATCAAAACCAGTGCCAGGTAACTGTATATATTTATATTGAATTAAACTTGTATTCGATTTATGTATTCCTCTTTTTATGCCTCTGTACCAACAATAGCCATTATGTTTTAAGACAGTCTCTTTATTTCTCATGAATACATGTTAAATGTTGAATGGGCAATTCGGCACAAACCTTCACCTGACTTTGATTAGGTTTTGGTTGTTAAAAGTCAAGGTTACTGTGACATCACAAACCATGTTTTTGACTGTAACTCAAGAATCCACACGGTAAATATGTCAAAAATTAATGGGACAAACTCTATCCAAAGGGTCAAATTCCACATCGCTGTAACACCATTATGTTCTGCAAAAAAAGAAACCACCTCTGTCGGTTTTTAAACACCATCTGTAAAAATAGCCTCTAATTACATGTTTCTCATTAAATTCCTTCAAAGTCATATAGCACATGATTGCAGACAGACATAGAACCGAGCTGCATCTGCAGTTAGTTGGCAGAAGCATAAAACCCCAAGACACTAATAGTTTGTATAATTGTTGGTTTTGTCATGTTCCTGTGCATCTCTGTGTGGTTTGTAGTTCCTGAGTGAAGGCTACGCAGCGCATCTCTCCACGCTTCAATTTGGGCACCGAGCGAGACCCAAGAAGTCCCCTTCAGTCCGTATGGTCTTAAGGAAAGGGTCGTTTGGGCTTTCAGCAAAGCCCGACTTCCTGTGTAAACGCACCCACCTGCGTAGGACCATGTCAGTCCAACAGCCTGACCCGCCGTGCACTCCCAACCCCAAACCTGAACGAGCCCAGAGCCAGCCGGAATCTGACAAGGACCACGGAGGAGGAGGAGCCGGGGGAGGAGGCAGCGGACAAGGCCCGTGGGGACGAGCCTCCATGCATCGTGGAGACACCACCCCCTGACATCAGAAAAGGTTGGAAGGTTTGCAGGAGGATTGTAATGCTGCAGAACAAGGAGTATTAAGTCCAGGGCCAAGGTGAGAGATTTGGTGGAGGAACGAGTGATTCAAGTCTGTCGGTGTTAGTTCAGTGTTAAACATAAGATCTATGAATCTGTTTCACTTCTGTGGGACGTCTGTGCACGGCAAAACATTCTACACTGTCAGGCAAAACAGAAGCCATTATCTGACTTAGTTCAATCCCATTTCTCCTCTTATAAGCTTTTTATGAGATGTAAATAAGGAGCATTCAAGAGCTGAAGATAGAATTTCTCATCAGACTGCAGACACTTTAATACTTTATTCTTCCTCAAATAAGACCAACGATTACAGCCGCCTTCACAGCATTAAACAGAAGCATAATGTTAATAGCTCCTGGATGAATAATGCAGCTTCTCATTATTTACTTCACTACATTAAGACTTTAAGAGCTCAACATTTTGCAAAAACATTAACACAAACACAAATTGATTGCTGATGTTGGGTTCCAGCAATAACCGTCCACTTGAATTCAATTATATAAGTTCTGTTGTGTACCTGATACACTGACTTCACAGTTTGAGTCACAGAGGGACTTTTTTTTTAATGTTTAATAGTACAAAAAGGAGACAAGAATATATGAAAGCATTAAAGCAAGGGAGAAAGCAATAGTGTGTGATGTTTCTGAGTAGGTATTAATGTGGCAGCCTAGGATACCATCATTAGCAAAAGCTCCCTAGAAGGAGCAGACGCAAATTTGCCCACGATGATCATTATGCAAGTAGGGATTAGTTACAACTCACTGCTAAATTCAGTCATTTCTGGTTTAGGAAATACTTTTCTGTGCAATTGAGCTGCATGAACTAATATGGTGTAAATTGTAAATTATTAGTGCGTCGTCTCATTTGCTAATCAATCTTTCTAATTTCAGAGTCACTTCTACAGACAGTACATGTTTATTGGATCCTCGCTGATACAGCTCAGCTTTACCTCCTGCTTGGCCCTCGACGCTTTGCCTCCTGCTCCTCTCTTTTCTGTGACCTGCTTGATGGATTTAGTCATTGTGCCTAAAATGAGGTGGAATTGCCAGGGAAGGCAATGATATTTGCAATGTCCTTATCAAGAAATTCTGTCTGATGTAATTGTAAAATCAAGAGAATGTACTTAAGATTGTAGATGTACTCATACACTCACGCTTTATAAGAAGAAGAATTTGTCCGTGGCGTTGGTGACTGAAAGCCTGTTGAGACTGTCTGAGCCTAACTCTGGACCAGGACAGACTGCCATGCTAACAGGAGGTCATGTTGACTAAACCTGGATTAAACCTGGCCTGATGTAAATACCCTGCAAACATCCTCCCTGCTTCGGCCTCTGGAAAACACAAACACTGTGACATTTTTGTTCATGAGTTCCATAATCTGGAGCAGAATTAGCCGACCTCCGCCTCCGTTTCACTAGCACTGGTAGATTTCTCCCTGTCGTTGTGACTGCCCCCCCCCTTTCACC
>JAPTYQ010000006.1:27921002-27931287 GCA_029814465.1 Ostorhinchus cyanosoma | reverse complement strand
TCTTTTCTTTTCTTTTCTTTTCTTTTCTTTTCTTTTCTTTTCTTTTCTTTTCTTTTCTTTTCTTTTCTTTTCTTTGTTAAATGTTATATCTGCATTATACCAGTAGATGGTGCCATTTTAATGTGTTTAAACATGGTGAAAGTCTGTAGTTCTTCAGTTTATTAAATTACTTCTCTTGGTAAATAATTAATCAGGACATAACTTACATAAATGTTATTATATGTTTCTTAGACCAGTTTTAGCGGTGTTAGCTTAATGTATGGTAATGCTATTAATAAATGTTCTTTTTTTAGTGAGTACAGTATGTCTCATTGGGATCAAGATCAATTTGCAGTTTGCTACAGAGACCTGGATGCACACACATACATATCTATCAAACAGAACAGCAATCACACTCACATACACGTACAATTAATATCAACTAGTTAAAACAGTTTCAAGAGTGACAAGAAAAGTAGAGGCCAGTAGAGCTAATTGGTGGCACAGCAGAAGCAAAATACCACAAACAGGTCCTCCCAAGTTCAGTGTTAGTTCATTTTTTATTTTATAGGGTCATTAATAAGCATTATTATTATTATTATTAGTAGTAGTAGTAGTAGTAGTAGTATCAACAACACTAATAATACAATTTTTTTAAAAACCTTTATTTATCCAGAAAAAATGTAAAAATCTTGAGCAAGTACTTCCATTTCTGACAGAAAGCTCAATGCATACTTTCATGTGTACAAATATCATAGAAGTCACGCAATGACCAAGAAATGTATCAAATATGAGCTTGGTTAAAGGTAGACTAAAATGCACTGAGTCACTCAAGGTGTTTAAGGGTTAAAATAAACACTGAAATCCTACTCAATTTAAGTGTGAAATGAGGTTTTAATAAGAAAAAAAAACTCAGTTGTGTTTTCTCTGGCCACCAGAGTGTGACATCAGTCAGTCAATAGAAAAAACCAGTGCTCAGTGTGTTTGTTAGCCTAAACTTCAACAGTAGGCTAGCTGATGCTGCCCTGTAGGTCTAAAGGTCTGACATCATCATCTTGAGGCAGTTTGCTCTTTTTTCACCACGTCTGTGTTTTGCTTTCACATGCGATGGAAAAGTCGGCAATTTTGAATCAGCTGACTGTAAATGTCAATCCAAAGCTCAATGAACCAAACCATCGAAATAGTTTATTGAGATCTTCAGTGAGAGGGATACAATAGTAGGGTTGCAGTGCTTCAACCTCTTATTACAACTAAAAATGCCCATTTTGTGATTGATGTGGTGCAAATAATGCATGAACTGTGGTCACACACAGTCAGATGAGTCATCTTTACTCTGTTTTTGAGCTACCGTGTGTGGTACGTGGAACTGCAGAACGTCTCTAAAATGGGAATGTTCTCTAAGGTGCATGTTTCCCGGCAAGAAGATTCACTAAAGGCACAGAAAACTATTGTAGGTAACATGAAATTACTCCACTGCATAGTGCATTCCTCAAAAATGGCAGTGTCCCATCTCCACTGGGCTGAGCAGTTACAGAATGATACTTAAGAAAATTAAGTAATTACATACAGTGCACGTAGCCGGATTAACAGTCTTTTGGGCTCCAGGTGGAACGTGAGCTGGCCTATGTTCCCTTTTCTTCTTTTTTCAGAAGTGCAGTATTGCTAAGCCGGAACACCAACCTGGGTTCGCAGGTTTAACCCAAAAAAGAACAATATGCAGAATGTTCATGGTAAGAATGATCATAATGATAGATAATTGATGATGATCTTTACTCATGTGGTGTTTTCAGAGTTTGGACATAAGATGTTGTCACTACCAGTCAGAGTGAGACTCATTTTGCAGACAATATGAAGATTATTCACATGTTGATACTGTTAGACGTATTCTTTCCCAGTTGTGTTACATCATTTCTAGTGAAAAATATTTGAGTCACGCCATATTTCTTGTTATAAGTGCAGTTTTAGGGATTTTTTTCTTTTTGTTCGCTTAATTAACATTGTCTGTGTTTTTATTTGTCATATAATTATAGATTCTTGTCTATGTAAAGCAAAAAAGTTGAAAAAACACAGAAACAAACAGAAAAACAAAGAGCCATATTACTGGCCTCCAGAGATAATATTGTAAAGGCAGTCTTCCTTTGGCTGGGTCAGCATTAATGTACTTTGGAGCACAGATAAAGGCCCTCTGTCCTCCTCTGGTTCTTTTAGTTTTTTAGCTTGATTGGATACTCACATAGCTAACCGAAACCTATGTGCCAGGAAGGATTGATTGTATCAGACAGGCAACATATTGTCCTCATTTGTAACTGATACAGGGGAGGTGGAAGGCCAACGGTGGCCTAAAAAGCCTTCTCATCCTCAAAAAACTCCCAGATGCAACTGGGGTTGTAGACAACAAAATGGTCTTTTCATCTCCTTCCAAATCTTTCTGATGACACACTGTTACTAGGTTTTACTAGGTTTTATCATCTCTAAGAGTCATTTATTAAGCTCGACAAGTGCTTAGTCTGTAAACACAAACTAATTTAAGCAAGTCAGTAAAAATATATTATACTGGGTTCACCAGAGGTCTTGTGAGCAGTCAGTTGCATAAAACCCTAACAAAGAGAACAGCCGGCAGGTTCAGCTTCCTACTGAAGACTTCCATGTATATATAGCCAATAATAGAGGCCATGATACATGAGGATATGTTTCAATTGGATAATGAGTGGGTGGTTGAGAGGCAGCAAAAAGAGAGAAAGGCACTGTAATTACATAAGCTTTCTTCCCCAGTGGGACTCAAGATCATAGTGATCTGAGCCGCTCTGTGCAACCAACTGCTTGTTAACCACTTTTAAACTGTCTAACATTTTAATTGTCCGACAGAACTGAGGTCAGACTTTTGATGTGATCCTTTCATTTTTATCTCACCGCTACCTTTGCTGGCGAGTAACATGTTTTCTTCTGTCACACGATACCACCGTCACGGTTTGGTGCTGTTTACTGTCATATGTTCGAGGTGGGAAACGTCATAATATTTGAGTCATTTTGTTTTTAAGTCGTAACTCTCAACATAATTGCAGATTATCGGCGAAATCCTTATCGACTTGTAGAGACTGTCTTCTGTGAGATCACAATATTTTTGACGCAAGAAAACACTGGACAGACTACCTTGACCCTTGGCTCATGCAGTGTCTCAGCAGCAGGACAATGACACAGACGTCTTGTCTACATGCATTAGGTGTGGCCTTTCAGTCCAGGATTATTGCGGTTTTACACACTGTGTTTTCAGGATTGTGTCAGATTTATCCATGACACAAGAGGTCACAATGCAAGAGGAGGACAGACATGTGCGTTTAAAACATAATTGTAGTCATTTAAAGTTGGGAAAGAGTCGACAGGTGATGAAAGTGGACTCATTTACTTTTGGATGATAGTGAGGAATGACACAGCTGCTTTTGTAACAGTGTCCGCTATTATTAACAGTTATTTTTATTCTTTACAGGCCTTCACATATCAAAAGAAACAGCTAAAATCTCACTTTGATTTTAGAAGCTTAAATCTTGAATTCCTGCAACTGTTTCAAGGATTAAGTGGTTCAGAAAATGAGGGAATGAATTCAATTTGATGTCATTTCTATTAGATCATGATTTAAGTGTCCATTTCATTCCCTGCTGAACATTGTAATACATGGAAAGACAATAATTTGTTCAAAAAACAAGGAAAAGAAAAAAGTCTGATAGGTGGAAGCTTTAAAAGGTATTAGGCGTCAAAACCTTTTCATTTTTTTCATTTAACTGGTAAATGATAGTATTTATATTTTTATTTCAACAGTCTCACAGGAATATGAGGCTTAATCCAAGCAATTTTTTACTCAGCAGTGAAGAAAACAAACATTCTTGTTGATTCTTATATGTTACTTTATTGAGAAACAAATTAAATATCGCAGTGAGACTCTTCACATGGTCATTTTGACTGTTGAGAACATTGTTTTCACAACACAATAAGGCACATACATGTTATTTGCTTGTTGTAGTGATGATGCATTTCAAAGTTCAACTGATGCTAGAAGTAAAAGCAGCTGTCATCGATTCATAGGACTATTAATCTGAATAAGGTGATATGTTTTTTAAGAGACACGTATGTAAAGCCTCCAAGATTTAATGCAGCAGTAAAATAAGCATTGAAGTATTTTACAAAGTAGAAATACTAAAAATCACAATGTAAAATAGTGCATCACATGTACAAGTACACATTAGGCAGCAGGAATGTCCTTGTCTGTGTTATATGTAATGTTAATGGATGATTATTACTAACATGTAAGTCACATAGCCCACCTGATCAAGGCTAATTTAACCATTTAAATGGATCTAGAGTAGCATCATAACAAATTACCATATTTACAAAACTATAATAAAATAAAATCATGTATAAATTGAATTATTTACAGTTATCAAAAAAGGTAATGGAATATACAGTCGTGGAAAAAAATATTTGATTCTGAAATGTAGTGAAGATTTAAAATACAGTAGAATAAAATGATCAAGTAATATAAACCTTTCCCAAACTCTAACATGAAGTAGATGAATGTAGGCCTACTTAAGTTTCATCGATGCATAACAGAGCTGCAGTCCGTTACAGTATGGCTTATTGCTGTGAGGGTAGTGGTACAAGACTGCATGCAACCATTTTCATTTCATTTCTGACTTTTGACAGTTCTTCATTTCATAAAAACATCTCATTTACATTGAGTCTCTAGATTTGGCTGAATATAAATACGTTCAGCACATGATGATTGTTGTACAGTTCATGAGCAAAAGAGGTCAAAGGGTAATTTTTAATGCAACAACTTTATTAACCACCTCTTCCATTTCATTTATCCCCACTTTCTTTCAAAAACAAGTTTTGGGTGTCACTGGAAGCCAGCCTTTAAGGAGGCTTGAATCAGCACTCAGACGCAGGTAGTCCACCGTGTCTTCTTGTGCCGTCTCTCTGACCAGAGGTCTTTGTCTGGCACCAGTGGATTTGGAGGGCAGGGTGTGCAAACGTCACCTCCTGAGGCAGAGCAAGGCTCACACCCCGGTGACGTTGGCCCAGGTGGGGAAGGAGTCCAGGTCAAACATGGCCTTACCCCAGGTGTTGATGGCCAGTGTAATGCAAAGAATACCAATAATGTTCATGACTATTCCTGTCTTGGCCTAATGGAAATAAAAGATGTATAATCAGATTTACAACAGTTTTAGTTGACAACAGCAAGTGATTATAAAGACATTGCTGAGATCATCAGTCCTAAACCTGTGCATTACTGGGGCTCTAGTGATACCTTTGCATGCTTAAATTATAGTTCAGTTGATAAACATGAGAAACCACTGCCATACTCACCATGTCAGCAACTTTGAGGTGTCCATAGGAGAAGACAATGGCATTTGGAGGCGTAGCAACAGGCAACATGAATGCAAATGAGGCACTCAGAGTGCAGGGCACCATGACGTACAGTGGATTGATTCCAATGGACTGAGACTGAAATAATCACACAGAAAGGTTTGACAGTCTGAGACAGGGATGAACATAGCTTTGATGACAAAATCCTCCATTCGCCCATCTGGCCATTTTTCTGCAACTATAATCACTGACTCATAACTCAGAGTGAAACGTGTGCAATTCTGTGCGGAGTGAAAACTCTCATTAGGTGGGTGTAATTAAGTTGTAATTCCTGCAAACTTGAGCCTGAGTCATGATATCTAAAATAGAAAAGCACTACATATGTAGCGATAATGGCAGACTACTACCATGCAAAAACATTACTCTGTGGAATTTGCTCCTGAATTATCCACAGCACAGTAGCTTACAAGTGCACAGTAATTTCTGGTTCTCGAAATAAACAAAGGGTGAAAAGACTTCATAGAAGAAAAAAAAAACTTTATAGATGGCCTTGTTTAAACTGGAGATTATATATGAGGACAGGCAATGACAGTGTTTTGTCTTGTTTAATGTTTCTTTGTTTAAATCAAATGATAAAGACTTATTTGACATCCTGACACAAGAAGCGGCAGGCCACAAGCCATGACTGCCACAAAGTGTCATCCTCCTGCTCACAGCTGTATGTCACTGATCAAATGCTTTTTCTCACCATTCTTTCTATCCCATTTTCACATGAGGGTTAGACATCCTTGCGCCTCGACTTGGCTTCACCCTAAATAAATATCTGTCTGAATACCCCGGCTTGGCACTTTCTTTTTCAACCCTGCTCTAGCGTTCTCTCGGGTGCTTGACTACCAGGCACAGTGATGCCATTCTTTAGCAGCAGAGGGGTGGGCACCATTACAAGCCAGTGGGCTGAATTGGTGTGTTTGGCAGATTGCAAATGGGAGGAGGGGCCCGGGGAAGGGGACCTAACATATTCAGCTTGAATGACCAACTAGATGGGTAGCAAACAAGAGAAAATAGGCCGGCTTCCACTGGGAGTATTTTCAAAGCTGGACTCCAATTGGGGAATTGGTTCAAAAGAATTACACTAAAGCACTTTATCTGAGTAAACCTCCGCTGCCAAACATGATTGTCTGCCTCCTGTAGTGTGAGATACTGCTTAGTCCTCTGCCTTTTTTGTCTGGGAGCTCTTACCATTGAAGATAAGACAGGTAAGAAGAGCGTTGCAGTCGCCACATTACTGGTGCATTCGGTGAAAATAGCAATCAGCAGGCATAAGATGACAGCAATTGCCCAGGGAGGGATGGTTTCCAAGGGAGTCATCTGATCACCCATCCACTTAGACAGTCCTGACACCTGAGGATATAAAACATTACCATACAAATTACCATATACATTTTTTCAAGGACTTTAACTGTATATGTTTAACTCTAAACAGTGCGTTAACATCCTTACTCTGGTTAGTGCAGCATATATCTTTCTAAATAGCTGTGTAGGTTTTTGCAACATAAACATGTTACAGAAATAACCTAAACTACCACATTGAGAAAAGCTTTTAAGTTAAAACACTCAATCATGCAGTTAAATTCTTGGGCAAGGCTAAAAGTCCCATTAAAATTATGATTATGACTGCTACTCACTTCACTGCCTTTGGCCAGAGCAAAACCTCCTCCAAGAAGAAGGACAATGCCCCAGGGTAACTTCTTCTGGACCACTTGCCAAGTGAGTAGAGGTGGAGTTGGGCCGACAGTTTGATGGGGTGCTATACATACAATATGTTTAAAGTCAGCAATCATTGTGCAAACTCAGATATAGACTACCTGCATGACACACAAACTGCATTTTTCCAGAGTGATGGCTTACTTGTGTCAAACCTTTGGGTCCTCCATGAACAGAAATGTGGGGGTTTTGATGGCAGAACAAAGAGAAGAACGGCAATGAAAATTGCCACTGTGGCATCTGTCACATACCTGAGAATGATGACAAAGCAAACAAACACAGTTAGCTGAAAGTTTTCCTGAGGCAAAATCATAAATCTGAGAGGTACAGAAATAGAAAAAAGGGAGCGAATTAGACAGAAAGGTTTTGTGTACGAACTCTGCTTCGGAGTTGAAGAGCTCTGTCGCCCAGCCTTGAACAAAACCCGGGTCCCTTGTGAACCACATCACCACCAGCAGGATGAAGAGACCGAGGACGCTGATCTCTCCAAATGTCATGGGTCCCAACAGACGATACTCCTCACGGATCAAATTATAGGCAGCAATTTCCTTCTCTGTCTTCACTGACCCACATCCCCACGTCTTCTTAAAGCTGGAGGAATCACATGGAATAATATCTTTGTGCCACCTCTACATCTAATCACACTTTTGAAGCGGTGAAAAACATTTGAAGTTGATTCAAGTCTCTGTCACTATAATTAGGCTTTAACCATCACCAAACTCACTTAAATCCCATGAAGACAAACTGCAGCCAAAGCCAGGCCAGCGTGAGCATGAGGATCATGTTAGGGAAGGCAAAGCCGAACCAGGAGGCAAAGTTAATCACATCTCCATTGTCAGGATAGAGTCTAAGGAAAACAACAAATAAGAATCAAATATTTTCATCAACAGGATAAAAAATAATGGAACTTATATGAAGATCTAATTGCATATTAAGATAGGACTCACTGGTTCATCTGGCCTTTGAGCACCAGATTGGGGCCAGTCCCTGTCAGGGTGGCGGTGCCTCCAATGCTGGCAGCATAACAGACACACAGTGTCATCCCTTTACACATTCTCCTCTTTTCAGCTGCCTCTTTATGCCTTGTAGCTTCCACTGAAGCATCGAGGAAAGTCACAACCACTGTACCTGGAAACAAAAAGCATGAAATGAAACTTCCAGCAGAAAAGTTTTAAAGGCTGAAAATATCCATTATATTGTACATCCTCCTAAAGTCGCTTTTCTGAGACAACATTGTTAAAAGATTGTAACTGAAGGAGGTTAAAGCTCACTTGGCCCCTCAGTCTGTTTCTCTGTCTGGGGAAGCTGTTTGCCGTCGACCTCTGACGTCTGGACCTGCTCTTCTGTGCTGAGGATCTGAGGTCTCTCAGCTTCGGGGGTGTTCAGCTGGTCCAGCACAGCTTGGACAATAGGCACCATCATGGCTGTGGTAGCTGTGTTACTGATCCACATGGACAGGAACGCTGTCACTCCCATGAAACCCAACATCAAACTGTCAAAAAAACAAATGGAAACGAAAGGATTAGAAACTTGAAGGTAGTTTTATATATTCTCTACATAGTTTAGCAATTAGATATGGTTCAGAAGTGTCGGTCTACAATTATTCCAAGGCAAAAGTTGAGGCAGGAGCAACTTACAGTGCAGGACGCACACCGACAAGAAGCAGCACCCTCAAAGCGATGCGTTTGTGTAAATTCCAGTGCTCCACTGCCACAGCGATCATCAGTCCCCCCACAAACAACAGGTTTGTGTCCTTCAGGTACTGCATGCACACCTGAGACAAACACATGTGTATGAAAACAACATCCACATTGAGCAAATTCTACACGTTACTGCATTCATTTTTACTTACATCTTTCGACTGCATAATACCAAACAACGGGAACAGGAGGACTGGCAGTAGACTTGTTACTGCCAGAGGTAGGACCTCTGTGCACCAGTACACTGCCATGAGGATTATTACATAGGCACATTCTGATTCCTGCATTAAAGAACAAAAATACACAAGTGAAAACACAAACACATAGACCTTGATTTAAGTTAGTGCCCTATAAAGATGTCACGATTTGGAAAAATGATGGATTACATCCTTTGAGATCAGTAACTATTACATAATTTATAGCCACTTTTATGATGGTTCAAAGAATAGAAGATAAGATAAGGTGGATAAGTACAGATTAAGAGTTTTGCTTCACTGATCCTTGTCATATTGCAGTATAAAAGCAGCACCTAAACTACATGTAAAACAAAAAAAGCCATTATCTTTGGGTCAATGATTGATGAAATACAGATAAAGAGAAAAGGGCATGGTTGTTTTTAGAAGACAACTTTACAAATATTCATATTGTCTTCAGCTTTTACAAGCAAAGCAAGCAAACTCTGAATCCCTCCAAAGTGCACCTCTGTACATATTAGACTCAAGTGTGCTTCTAACCCATGTCCTTGTTCATGCTTTTGTCTGTGCCTATCACAACATGCCTGCAGCTGATGTGCATGTCTCTGTCACATGTGGCGGTGGCAAGTGGACTGAGCCCTTTGACTGTGTTCCCACGCTGGACATGACCCTTAATGTTAACAGCAACTTCTTAAAATAACAGCATTATAGAACACAAGCGCTTCGGGCAACTCTGGACTTTTTTCATACAGTGCGTTTCAGAGCTCCATCAACAGGTGCAACAAACAGCCCCTGCAGAGAACACGCATGCATATTCGAATAAAACCATTCTGTGTGCGCGCTTTTCATCTAGAATTTAGTTCATTAATAAGTTCAAACTTCAGGCATAAACTCCGAAACACTTGCACAGTTAAACTTAGTCTCAATGTTGTTTTTAAAAAAAAAATCATACTTACACAGAAATTTCAGAGTGAAGTATGTGCGTAAAAGCGGAAAAACTATTAATCATAGGAGGGTTTTTATCGCCAAAAAACCCCCAAATCTCCCCAGTTTAACTCTCGTGAACAAACTTATTTTATATTCATTTAATGTTGAATCCAATGTGGTTACATACCGGCGTCCCGATTACCAGAGGCAGAGGAAGAAGAATAAATGGAGCTGAGAAGAGGATGAGCTCATTCTTAACGGAGCGCAGATATTTGAGGAATTCCATCCTAAAGGAAAATGCAGAAAAGGAAGCTTTCGCACCATGGATCGCGCTTTTGAGGCGCAGTGAGAAGGAGGAGG
>JAPTYQ010000006.1:27898863-27920248 GCA_029814465.1 Ostorhinchus cyanosoma | reverse complement strand
GAGGGAGGGGAGGATGGGAGAGAGAAGGGAGGGGGAGAGACAGAGAGATGATTGGTTGATTATTCTGAGGAGTACAATTAAGAGGTTATGTCACATTTTTCTGTCATTCGCTCATAGGATGCACCAAGAAATGATAAAACTGCAAAACTTGTCATGGCATCATACTAAACAGCTGGCCAAACAACAACAACAACAACAGCAAAAGTTGGGTCAGTGCCTCGTTGTGGCAGGTGTTACTTTACAGTTGAAAAACATACTGTGACAGATTTGTGAGATATTCCATGTTTA
Source organism: Ostorhinchus cyanosoma (assembly GCA_029814465.1). Classification (NCBI taxonomy): domain Eukaryota; kingdom Metazoa; phylum Chordata; class Actinopteri; order Kurtiformes; family Apogonidae; genus Ostorhinchus; species Ostorhinchus cyanosoma. Next base: position 27,919,960 of record JAPTYQ010000006.1, on the reverse strand, counting down.
AAGTACTGACATCTGACATCCACCATAAAGGGAGGTTACAATCATTCATTTCTGAAACTCTTCATCTTCTGGGAGCCTTTCCCATTTTAGGTTATTTACGTTTAATCCAAGACAATAAGGCAGATCAACTTTCCACTCTCTATTGAGCAAGGAGTAAAAAGAAAATAGAGTTCCTAGTATTGATTTCAAACAACTATTGCAAGGCTAATGTGTTGCAATGGGATGAATAATCTACAACAGAATAACTGTGTTTTTGCAGTAAATGAAGTTCTGAGAAACATAGGTTATCCCCGGAAATGATAAATATTAAGTTCATGACTAATTTTGACACTATTTTCTGAGTTTATTTTATTGAATTCCTGTTTGAAACTACATAAAATTGATAACCACACGTTATACTAAAGATACAACACTAATTGTGCTGCTCTGTACATCCAATAGAGCTGCATTGTGTATATGTAACAAAAAATTATGTGGAAATCATGTTGTGTCTTTACCAGCAGGTTATTTCTTGGACATGATAGCAACCATTGAAATGGAAAAACCCTGCCATTATTAAACTGTTTTGATTATTTCATTCTAAGATTCACCTCCTTGGCAAACAGAAAATCCACAAACAAAGCCCAACAATCAATAACACATAGAGTATGCGCTGTATGACTCACATTCCATTGAAAGTTATAAAACAAAAATAAACAACTACATTTCCACAGCATTATGGAGAAATGATGGTCATTATGTCAGTGGTATCAGCAAAAGAAATGAAAGTACTATTTAATTCCCCAACTCCATATTTGCCAAATGCGCCTCCTTTTTTCTTCTCCCATTTTGTGAATTTATTGACTTTATTCAATATGACAAAATAATCCCAACAAAGACCCATTACAAATGGATCTATAAAAGAAAAGTATAAAGAGACTTAGACATACTAAAGTTAAAGTGGTTTATCTCACAAGTGTCATAAACTTAAATAAATATATGCTTTATGTGCAGAGTGGTAAAAGGAAATGCAACAGGGTGTGATATTAGCACATAAACCTTTCAAGTCTTCAAGTGTGACAAGCATGAAAAGAATGAATTTCCTCCCTCATAATGGTTGAAATTAGTGTCTGCACATTAGTTTAAATAATATGAGGAGGAAAATGAATGTTACTACATACTGATGCATGCATTTAATGATTATTGATGGTTAGTTCTTTTTCTGTAAGTCACAGTTTCAAGAATTGTGGTTCACTTTAGGTCTTTAAGTCTTTATAAAATATCTGTACAGTATTTCAACCCACTCTAAAATTTTTAGGAGCACTCTACTGTAACAAGATTTTTTTCATGCTGTTTTAAACTCAAAATATTATGATGAAATGAGGGAATATATTTGTGGTGTGTGATTATATTATCAATATTCAACTACAATAAAAAAAATATTGTTTTGTGTACTTGGAAAACTTGAACTGATTAATTTGTCATGCGGCACTATCTATGGCATTTCCCCTGGTACCAGACAAAGTCCTTGGTTCCTCAAATACTGTCCAATAAATACACTCTTTTACCAGAAATCTTTATATTTCCTCATAACAAGACACACTAGCTTGCATGTTTTAAAATAAATGTATTGTCTGGGCTTCTCTCAACAAGAAATTGCAGACTTTTAATATGTCATGCAGGGGTTATCCGTGTAAAATTGACAGTTTTGATTACTTTGTAAATAATTTGTGCAAATGTTTTGAATCATATTAGTGCATTTTAGTGTTTGTGTTAAGCCTCTGGTTGATTTATAACATGAAAATAAGTTGACTTCTGTTCTGCATTGACATTTGTGTCGACTCGTGCAGGTCATTCATAGTGAATACTTGAAACCAATTCCAACTGTTTGTGGATTCCTTTTTTTGTTTGCTCTACAGTTTTGTAAAACTGCAAAGTGGAAAACTAAGAGAAGAACATGACATGCTGAGCCAAGGAATGTCATGTTCATTGGCTCTATCTGTCTTGCAAAGAGTGCTGACAATAATTATGCATTGGTGGTATGCTGAGATGAGAGAAGCTTTTAATTTGTTCCCCTGTAATTGTGAGCATACAACCCAATGTGGTATTTCAACATTCATAAAGACAGTTTTTTTAAACCTGTTTGAAGAGTGTACAACTTTTCTTTCCTTTATCTTGAGTCTTTCTCCAGACTTATAGTTTATATGTGATTAAATAACCAAAGTGAAAGGAGAAAGTAATTCTTGAACGATAATCTGAGCTACAAACCCTGACGCATCAAATCAACAAAACAGATCTGTAATTACTTGTTTTATATAAGTGCCACTGCTTAACAAGAGTAAGCGATGAAATATAAGCTCAAGTTCAACAGGTCAAGAATGACAAATCACACAGCATCATGTGAAACGAAGGCATGAACACAGAAAATAAATATAGACGATGGCCTGATTCTGATGTTCAACAACTCAATTGTGGCGACGAACAGACCAACCAAACAAACAAAGCAGTCATTTTTATAATGACAATATAACAATGGCAATTTAGAGCCACTGAAGGAAAAGAAGATTATAACTTTAGGGATATGATGCAGGATTGTAGAAGAGTTTATCTGTGAAGTTACAAGGTTAATGCCACCTGCTGGAGATGACTGGTACTACATCCTAACCATTGGGAGCTTACACTGGCCTACTAGTAAAATTCCTCCAGAATGAAAATATTGAAACTTTCCAACGTTTGAGTCCCTAACACCGAAAAATGAAGTTGAAAATGCTGGCTGGCAGTAGTTTCCAACATACAATTTGATGACAGTTTCTTTTAATTGCTTATATGTTTGTTTATGTGATTCTGTGTTTCTTTGTGTATCTCTTTAAAACCTGACATGTCATCCCTGACACACTCTGCACATATGCAGTTTGGAAGGTTTTAACTCTTTCACTGTTTGTGCAAATGGAAAAATTCCAACTGTTTCCGACACCTGAAATATGACACTTTATAGGCTTCATTGGGTCATTGCAGTTATTTCACTCATGCCTGTACCAGGAGCTGGAGTAGAAGCCGTTTAACAGTATTATAACATGCACTAAACTGTAAATGATTCCTAGATTTTGAAAGATCTGGAAAAAGTGCTCTGGAAAAAGGGCAAACAAACTCACTCACAGCATATTTTCTAACATTTTATAGTCAAAATGAAAAAAAAAAAAGCTCCAGGCGGACCATTTTAGGCTTAGGTTTTAAAGGGTTGAATCAAGTATTTTACTTTTTAAACAGATTTTTACAATGAGGCACTTTGTGAATTATTTCTGTGAAAGGTACTATTTAAATAAACTTTAATTACTTTCGATACAGTCTTGGGTCAAAATGTGAAATTCTGAAAATCAATGAGAGATTGGGGAATGTTTGTCTCAGAGTTACCAAATCTAGCAAAACACTGTCTGCACATTACAATACATTCACCTTCAGGCTCTTTTTAGGGGAAGATTTGTAGATCTATTGTAAAAAAAAAAAAATCTATATAAACCAACATGTATATGCAATGACACTTGATCAAATACATTGAAAACATTAGATGACCCGCACTTTCTTGATTTGTTTTCCACTTCAAGTTTGTAAGATTTAGCACACTAGTGTTATTTGTACTCTTTTTATGTGGTGGTTTTGAGAGTAACATGAGTAACATAAAAAATACATTTACTTGATTACTTCAGATTTAGTCATTAATAACATCTGTTAAATCTCTTGAAGTGTCTATTCCGAACAGGGTTTTTTTTCCAACATTCTAAACAGCTGAATAGATGCTTCTGCTCTGTGAAGGACCTCAGACTTCCGCGTTATATTATAGTTAAAGCGCTTTGAGGAAGTCTGCTCCGGCTGCAGCTGCATCACATGAGATGAGGCTGGTGCTGTTGTGTCACGTGAATCGTCATCTAAAACATGGCTCCAAGTAGCACAGAACAAAACACCATCGTCCGAGGGATTGTCGTCTGTTTTCACTGACAGGCGTCTGTTAGCCCACAGCATGGAGCACGGAGATGTTACACCGAGGGATGAACTCAGTTCATAAGTTAATGTTGTACGAACTAATCATGCGTGAAACAGGCAGTAAAGCGTTAGCTTAACGCTAGCTAGCTGTCACCTGCTACAAGTGGACAGAGGTGAGCTAAACATTAAACGATTTGACAACCGTTGATCCTTCATCGTACTCACGTTGTATTTATTTTGTAATGCTGCTCTGGATCAATATTAAGTCAGTGGTGGTATTAACCTTATGATTTTTTTCTCCTTTCTTAAGTTATCGTACCATTAGCTAGCTATGCTAGCAGTGCTAAGTTGACGTTACTTCCTAAATAGTGTACTAAAGCTACAGAAAGGGGATAAAATGTCCCGTTTTGTTGTGTCTGTTGTTTTGTGTCGTTATGAAAGGGCGGACATACATTTATTTAATGATATTTTCCTTACTAAACTCATAATTTGTCTGGTTGTAGATTAAGTTTTCTCGCTTCTCGTATCTTATCTCAGCTTGTTGCCATGCAGAGATAGTAACTGAAACACTACGAAAAAATTCTACATTTATTAAGACAGTGCTGTCACGTGAGTTGACGATGGAACGTGTAGTCACATGTCCCAACATCCTGTTCCTCTGTCATTGTGACCCCGTTCAGTAGAAAATGACTGTTGAAATGACTGTTGTTACATCACAACTTTGTAGCATAACTATTTAATTTATAGCTGATAAAATATGTGGTAGTTACTTGGCTGATTGCCCTTTTGTCATCTGAAATTACTTCCACAGAGGGACACACAGAAGAGGGGAACAGAGGGTACCCCCATTGTCTTGGATTCCTTCCCACATGGATGTATAAAAGTTGCCATTGGTGGAGATACCGAGGTGAAAACAGCTGCACAGTGTGCCAGTATTACTAAGCATTCTCACCATGGATTGGCTGATGCATGCAGTAGAGAAAGACTTGGGGATTGACCGACGTCAGCAAGGCTCAGGACCCCGTCCCCGAGAAGTCGTAGCCCTTGTTCCCTCACGCTGGGTGATGGGGCTCAGAGACAGGAGGGTCATTCGCTGTGCACGCTTTGACAGCATCAGTGAGACTGAAATTGGCACATACCTTCACTGTCCCCAGGCCAAATTGCCTCCTGGCTGGACTCGAGTATGTATTCAGGGTCTCCGGAAAAGCAAAGTGAGCTACAGATTGGCCAGAGACCCATGCTATAATCAAACGGAATTCATCTTTCAGGATTCTTTCATCAAAACCATGCAGCGTGTGTCACAGCATAATGTCAGGTAGTGTGCTGTTTTATTGTACTGTACTGGTTTGCTGTTTTCAATTGGTTTGCATCAAAGATAATTCTTAGAATAAAAATCTCCCATTATTTTTAGAGACAACTGTCTAAGTTTGTGTTACTCTCATCCAAAGCAACATGTTACAAAGTTCTGATGTCATACATTTTGAGTATTTCCATTATATCAAACTTTATACTTCCGCTGATACTACTTCTACTACCACTAATAATAATAATAATAATAATAATAAAAATAATAATGCATAACAGCTTTTTTGCAACCGATGTCAGCCTGTAACCAGCTCATATTTCTTCTTGACCAACTAAGATTTTTTGTTTCTAATCCTCTCACATGGTTTCATTTCATGTCAGAAATGTTCAAATCATACAATATCCTCTAAAGATAAGAGAAAATGTCCAAAAAGTGAAAACAGATTTTTTTTGCCAGAACTGTTTTTAGTCTTTCATTCACTCCTATCTCTGTTTTTATTTAAGTGAAGGATCAGAATTTTTCCACTTTACTTATTCATAACTTTGAATCATTTTAATCATATATTTTTTCACTGTGTAAGAAAGCATATTGTGTAATATCAGTTTTGAACCATATTGATGTAAATGAGTTTAAAAATTTTGTTACAAGTTATAAGGCAAAACATAATTTATAACATGATAAATCTACAAAGTCTTTTTTTCCCTCTTTTTTTTCCCCCAGGAACCTGTGGCGGGAAGCTCATTACAAACTTGTGCAGCCGTATGCAGGGCCAAGTGAGCAGATGCATGTTGCAGCTGTAGATGCAGTACGTCACGCACTACAGAAGCTCTTCAACACCACATTCATCTCATCTGACAAAATGTCACCTTCACTGTCTCCTGCAAGAGAGAAGGACAAGGAAAACTGCTTTTCATCCACTTCATGTGGTTTTTCAAAGTCCCAGTCACACCACCTGTGCCCTAATGTTCTCCCTGTTGAGTGTCTGCTGGAAACTGCAGATATGCTCTATGTTGTACTACCTTATACTCAGTATTCTCTCCATGATATTGTCTCCTTTAGCCCAGCCAAGCTCGCTAACAGCCATGCCAAAGTGTTGTTCATTCTCTACCAAGTACTAAAAGCCTTACAGGCGTGTCATGCAGCTGGTCTGTCTTGTGGAGAGCTCTCACTGCAGGACATTGCAGTTGATGAACAACTCTGCAGTCGCCTCAAACTCAGCCTTGCTCATTATGAGGACCTGGGTATGGAGGGAGATGCAAAAAGTGATGCTCCAGGCATACAGGATTCAAAAAATGTCCTAAGGAAGGAGGTGTGTGTGAGACAAGAGAACAAGAGACTCTGTGATGATTGTTTTGGTGAGCTCAAGACATTGGTCCTGGACTGGGTACATGGGCGAGTCAGCAACTTCCGTTATTTGATGGAACTAAATAGGTTAGCAGGACGGCGAGATGGAGACCCCAATTATCACCCTGTGCTGCCGTGGGTGGTGGATTTCACTACGCCTTTTGGAAAATTCCGAGACCTTCGGAGGTCCAAGTTCAGGCTCAATAAGGGGGACAAACAGCTGGACTTCACTTACGAGATGACGAAGGAGGCCTTGGCAGCTGCAGGAGCCAATGGAGTAGGGGGTGGCAATGTAGGAGGAGACCTCAGTGCCTCTGTAGGCACTGGTGGTGCTGGACAGCCTGACCATCTTCATGTACCTCATCATATTTCTGATGTACTCTCAGACATCACCTACTATGTCTACAAAGCCCGGCAGACTCCCAGATCAGTGTTGTGCAGCCATGTTCGTTCCCAGTGGGAGCCTAATGAATACCCAGCCAGCATGGAGCGCATGCAGAGCTGGACCCCTGATGAATGCATTCCAGAGTTTTACACAGATCCCACTATTTTCCGTTCAATTCACCCTGACATGCCAGACCTAGATGTGCCTTCCTGGTGTAAAACTTGTGAAGAGTTCATTGAGGTCCACCGTCACCTTCTGGAGAGCAGAGAGGTCTCTCAGCATCTGCATCATTGGATAGACCTCACATTTGGCTACAAGCTCTCAGGCAAAGAAGCTGTGAAGGCTAAGAATGTGTGCTTGCACTTAGTGGATAACCACACCAATCTAACCACTTACGGTGTGGTACAGCTGTTTGACCAACCCCACCCACCACGCTTATCTCCTTCCCAGTACGCTCCAGCAGAACCACCTCTCCTAGGCCTTGCTGCTCTCAATGTGCCTTCTCTACACATCCCTCAAGTTGATACCGTGGCTGACACTGTGGATGGAATGGTGCCAGAGTCCACCGGCTGTGAGTCTAGTGGGTGGACCATGGTAGATAAAGATGAAGAGCTTGAACAAGGCATGGAGGCCCTTGACTCATTAGCATCAGCTGGCTCTACTAGTTCTACTTCCAGCTCTGTGCCACTGCCAAACATCGGTTCAGCAGGAGGAAAGGTGGGAGGAGACAACACAGCACTCATAGTGTCCCAGTCTCCAGGCTCTTTCCCCAGTGACTTCACAAGCGGCTTAGGTCCAGGTTTACGCAGTGCTATGTTACAGAGAGGCGGGCAAACCAACAAAAAACACGGGGAGGGGAGCGTGAGTGTCACCAATGCAGAGGAAATCAAAATCAGCCTCCCTGAAGGCTTCAATCCACTGCAGCCTTTGGAAGAGTTAGAGAAGCTGAATAATTTCCTGGTCAAGAGTCTGCATGCTGAAGTATGGCATTCTGCAAGTGAAGGCATGAGAGAGAGTATGGTAACTGAGTCTCTTCCCTCACTTACACAGCTCTACCAAAGAGATATGCAGGCCCTTGGTGTTGTTATTGCTGAGCTGTTTTACTCCTCTAAACTTAGAGGACTAAAGCCAGGTGCCCCACTCAGACAGCGGTTCCAAGCAGTCATGAAGCTATGCTCAGCCAGCCTCCGTGATGTGCCCCTGTCTTTGCATCATGCTCTCGAGACTCTGCTGCTCATAGAGAAGCACTCTGGTTCAGGACATACACAGGCACTGGATTGCCCACGTCCACTCCTTTTCAAATATGATCCTATTAGCGATGGTCTGCCACCCCCAAACCCTTGCCAGTTACTTAACTCTGTCATCACTCCATTTCCTTTCCCTCCTTATTTCGCTTCTCTTCATCATTTCATTTTCTCCTACCACACCAAGATGGAGACTACATGTAGTCTGCAAGGAAGGGACGTGGTCTTTCATCTATGGCAACAGCTTGAGACACTGTTACACGGTAACATCACTGCTGAGGGTCTTGAGATTCTGTTGCCTTTCATTCTAGCCCTCATGCTTGAGGAGTCCACTGCAATCTATGCTGCCTGGTACCTTTTTGAGCCGATCTCTAGAGTCCTGGGTCCTAGAAATGCACACAAGTATTTACTGAAGCCGTTGATCAATGTTTATGAAAACCCTCACTATCTGCGAGGACGTTTCTATCTTTACACTGACTGTTTTATTCTGCAGCTCATTGTAAGGCTTGGTCTGCAGGCTTTTCTGTCCAGCCTACTCCCCCATGTGCTGCAGGTCATCACTGGCTTTGAAAGCTGTGACTCTGAGTCTGGAGGGGATGCTTGTAAAGGACTTAGGGCAGGTACATGTAATCTGGGAGAGGAAGAGGAAGAAGACTTTCAGTGTGGCAAGGTGCGTTCGTCGTCTGGGTCTGTTACTGGAAATATGGGAAGTGGAAGTGGAACGAGTGGAGGAGTTGGGGTAGTAGGAGACACGGGTCTGGTGGATTACTCCTCTGGCATCAGCCTCAATGACCAAGTGTTTCTTGCAGAAGCAGAGGACTTTCAGAATGGTTTCTATGTAAACAGTGGAACTGGAGTTGCAGCTGGGAAGCAACAGAACCAGAATGCCACAAGTAAAGATCAGGACCAAGAATCTCTGAGTGTGGGGAAACTGAGTGACAAAAGCAGCACAAGTGAACTCTCCCTCGGTGATGGAGATTCAATGCGGGACCGAACTAGTCTCAAGTCAGCTGATAGCAGCCAGGACCTGAAACAGGCCAGTGAGGGAGAGGAGGGTGGAGAGCTCGAGGAAGAAGAGGTGACTGAAACTGAAAGTAAAGAGCGAGCCAGTGAACCTCCCATCCCTAATCTGGAGCCAACTCTGTCCGGTTGCACAGAAGCTTCAGGAACTACAGTTGCCACTCTTGAGGGTGAATTTGTGAATGGAATGGTAATGGATGAGACTGACAAAGGTGTTGTGGGAGAGCAGGAGGAGGAGGATGACAATGATCCCTCAGAGGAATCTGAAGAGAAAGAGCAGAAAATTCTTTTAGGTGAGTGGAAAAAAGGAAAGAAATGTATTTTAAAACATTTTAGAGGCATCGTTATATTAATGAAGTGCATGTAATTCTGTAACAGTGATTTATAGTAGAAGTGTGTTCAGTTAAGTTTTAAAGTCTTGATGTAGTTAAGTTGTAGCATAGTTATGTAGTTTTTCAGTTTTTTTTTAAATTTTTGTCAGTATTATGCGGAAAGTCTTGATTCAGTGATACTTGAAAGATTGTGTGTCATTCAACGTAACAGCAACATATAAAAGCAAAGTGTACAGTTATGTTCTACTGGTTTTTTTTATCATGTGTTATGTAGTTTTTAAACAATCATTTTAGATTTTTTTGGGCATTTTTAATTACATTTATGAATAAGAAACAGTTTCATTTCATTGTAGTCTTAATTTTCAGTTTATTGTAATAACCCTGATTTTGTCGTAACACACAGACACAGTCTGCAAAACAGTTCGATGGCTATCAGCAAAGCTTGGACCAACAGTGACGTCACGATATGTAGCCAGAAACCTGCTGCGATTACTCACAAATTGTTACATTGGTATGTTAAGTATTCACAAATATATTTTCTCTAGTTCTTTTATTTGTTATTCTGACATGTTGGATTCTTCACATTACTGTCACAGTATTTCATTAATTGAGTTTCATAAACTTGTTGTCACTCTTCTCTTTCTCTGTTTGCAGGGCTTAAAAATCACCAGTTTGTGGCCCCTGCATCTGAGGAAAGTGGTGTGGAAGGTGTGGGAATGGGCAGTGTGTATGAGAAGAAGCCTGTAGTTGGTGACCAGACAGCAGGGCCTGTGTTGGACTGTCTGATCTACATTGCTCAACTTTATGGAGAACCTGTGCTCACCTATCAGTACTTGCCTTATATAGGATACTTGGTAAGATAAAAAAAACCATACAGAAATGTACACACATTTGCAAAAATAAACAAGCTGTTTTTAAAAATGAACATATTGTGATGTTAAAAGGACTTTTCCAGTTATTTATTTGTTTAAAGTGATGATTTGTACTTATATTTGTGTATGTTTTCAGGTGTCTCCGCCTTCTTCGCAGCGTCTGAACACACGTAAGGAGGCAAGTTTGCTCGGGGCTGTGGCATTGACGCAGAAGATCATTGTCTTTCTCTCGGATACCACTCTCATGGATATGCTGATGAAGATTAACCAGGATGTGCTCCTGCCACTACTGGACCTGCTCACTACCCCTCGAATGGGGTGAATATCACACATGCATATTTGTTTAGACAAATGTTAGAAGCATTCGTGTGGGTTACGTAATTAAAGCACAAGATGATAGACATCAGTATAAGAGTAAAATATTTCAAACAATGTTGTTTTTCTCCTGCTTTTAAATCAGTACTTTTTGTTATTTTCAAAAAAGAAATGTACTTTTGTTTTCATCTTGGTGTGTAAGTTTAAAACATACTACGATAGATGTGTAATATAATCTGCATTGGTTTTCATTTTACCCATTGTGCTGTACTCAGGTTCCCCAGTGGGGTGCAGACACGCACTGCTGTCTGTCTCAAAACACTCAGTCTAATGGCTCTCATCTGTCTACGTATCGGGAAGGAGATGGTTCAGCGGCATATGGCTGACACTCTTCGACGGTTCTTTGCTATTTTCTCTCTGCTGCATACTTTGCAGCCCCAGGTATGTATACACAGACATGTAGAGAATGACAAGCACCATGTCAAGTTTATATCTAGAACACTTTGAACAAGTAGATCTGTCAAAAAGCTTTGCAAAAGTCAAATAACACAAAGACAGACAGAATTATGGATAAAAATAAAAACACAGACAGAAACTTGGAATACAAATGAGAAAGTATAGTTTGAAACTGACACTGAGTACAATAGTGGAAAGTTGGTTGGTGTATCAACTTATGTAAAACATTAACATCTTACTCTGTTTTATTGTAATAACAATTTTATTTTATACTTGGAAAAGCACATTTGAAGACACTGTGTTCTCCTCCCATAGCTGGACAGTGCCCCTCGTAGAATTGTGGGAGAAGTCACAGTGGTGGATATTTGCACCCCCGAGGAATCCAATGTCACATATGAGTTGGGGGTTCTGGAGGAGCTGCAGACAGTGTTTAATCCTGAGATGGCCCATGCGTCCTACATCCCCTTCTACTGCCTCATAGGTATGAAATACATTTAATACAAAATTCCCTGTTAAGTAGATTAAGGACACACTTTACTCATTTCTACCCCTCGGCCAACATCTGGCTGAAGGGATATTATGATCATTTTGTCATCTGCCTATCTGTCTGTTTGTCCATTCAACGACATAATCACATTACCTGAAGAATACATTAAGATATCTACACCAAATTTATACTGTGGGTGCATCTTGGCATGGAGCAGAAGCCTGTTGAAAATACGTCACCTTGAACTACTTTTTCAAGGTCAAATGGCCTTATGCAGTTATAATATCTGAGTACTTTCAAATATTAATATATATGTAATAAATTTTACACAAAGACAATAAAAAAATAATACAATAATAAAAATTATATGGCATCAACTTTCAACAGAATCTTACACTATGTTTGGCTGAGGGGTTTTAAAAGTGCACAGCATGTTGTGTTTTGTTGTACTGCTGTATTTCTCACTAGTGTTGTATTTCGACTTCTGTAGGTGACCCAGTGATTCGGAAACTGGTTCCCAATCACGAGCTAGTTTGGCAGTTAGCTCAGTCATATCATCAGAGTGTGAGCCAAGGGAGCCCACAGTCCAACCTCACAACAGCATCTAGAGCGGAACCACCTCCCTCCTCCATTAGTGTCTCCTCTGGTTTTGGCAGACGAGCGGTTTGCAACCCATTCCCTGCACCTTCAACTAGCTCCACCCCCCTGGGGGACTCCCTTCCTGAGTCAGGCACATTTGGCAGCCACCTTGTAGGAAATCGTATTCAGGTGTCTCAAGACCATGATTTTAGTGGCTCACCCAACCTGGCCAGCTCATGGGGGCGCTCCAGCCATACAGGCCCCATTATCACCACCGCCTCCACCTTTACGACTCCATCTTCTGGCACAGCCTCCTTTTCCTCCTCATGGATCACAGGCCACACTCCAGAGGACAGCGCATTGAAGCAGGAGCTCCCACGCAGCGGGCGCTCTCTGCAGGGCAACTGGCTCGCCTACTGGCAGTATGAGATTGGACTCAATCAGCAGGATCCACATTTCCACTTCCACCAAATTCGACTGCAGAGCTTCCTTGGTCACTCAGGCACCACAAAGTGTTTGGCACCACTAGCAGGAGAGGATTACTTCCTCTCTGGTAGCAAAGACAAGACTGTAAAGCTTTGGCCCCTCTATAACCATGGTGATGGAACGCAGGAAGTGGAGCCCAGACTGACATATGCTGAACATCGCAAGTCAGTGTTTTATGTTGGACAGTTAGAGGCGTCACAGGAAGCAGTTAGCTGTGATGGTACTGTACACCTGTGGGACCAGTATACTGGTAAGACTGCTCAAGCACAATGAACTTGCTAGCACGTATGTGCTTTTGTCTATATTTCACTTCTCATGTACTTTCACTTGTTCACAGGAAAGCAGATTCGCTCATATGAAGCGGTGGATGGTAAGAACCCCATTACAGCTGTCACCACTATGCCAGCTCCACACTGCAGTGTTGTCTTTGGCAGTGCAGATTCTGTTCTCCGCTTCATTGATCCCCGCAAACCAGGACTACAGGTAGCAATTTTATTTAACAAGCTTGTTCAGTTGAGAAGTACACAATATAGCATGCCTTAATTATCATCACATTTAAAAAAAAAAAGGTAATCCTTTTTACTCTTGCACACTAGAGTTATTCTGAACTTGACATTGACAAATCATTCTCTGTTCCTGCAGCATGAATTCCGTCTGGCATACAACAATGTGAGTGCTGGGCTCATCCGTTACCTGGCTGTGAGCCCTGCAGGGCGCACTGTGGCTGCAGGTTTTTCATCTGGCTTCATTGTTCTGCTAGACGCTCGCACAGGGCTGGTTCTGAAGGGCTGGCCAGCTCATGAGGGGGATATCCTCCAAATGAAGGTATATTTGATATATTATATATTTTTAGCTAATGTCTGCATAAGGAAATAGGACTATCAGTGATACAAAATCAACATGATTCCAATGGTGGGTAAAAAAATATTCATACAGGAAATAGCAAAGTTTCATTCTTAACACTTTAAAACCTGATGTGTCATGGCTGACACACCCTGTGCATATGCAGTTGGAATGGCTGTGACTCTTTCACTGTTTGTGCAATTGGAAACATTCCAAGTCCATTTCTGAAACCTGAGACATTGTCCTTTACAGGATTTATTGAGTCATTATGGTAATTTCACTCACACCTATACTAGAAGCTGGAGAAGAACCATTTTCAAAGGATTATAACATCCAGTAAATTGTAAATGACTGCTAGATTTTGAAAGATCGGAGGAAAAAAGTACTCTGGAAAAATAGGCAAATGGACTCACTCAGCATATTTTCTGACCTTTTTACAGTCAAAAGAAAAAAACATTTCAGGCGGAGGACCATTTTAGGTTCAGGGTTTAAAGGGTTAAAGTGCTTTTTTTGTTTTGTTTATTTTTTGTCATTACCATTATCACCAAAATCTGCAAATCCTAGGCTGTAGGTGCATTCATAATTGCAGTATTCATTTGAAAATGATATTTTGATTATAAGTGAAGATACTGTGCTTCTCTTAGTAGTAAAAGTGACCGTTTTTATAATCCTACTTATAGATTTGGTGCACCTTTAAAAAAAAAATATATTTATAATATTGAAAAACAATTAGTGTGATACAACAAAATATTCAGAAAGAACACTTTGAATTGTAATTTCTTGTAGCTGAGCCAGTATATAAATTTTGGACTGACTTGAACCATCATACTACTATATTGTTGTATCTCAAAATTGGAAGATTAATTTGACGTCAACAATTGTTTTTGTTCCGCATGTATGTATAGAACAATTATTATAAACATTGCATCAGCTTGAATATGTTTGATATCATACTTGACCTGCATTTGCTAGGTGACACATAATAATTTATCATTAAAAATGTATTATGTATTATATTATAATTTATTTAATCTGTGAAAGTGTTTCCTAACATGAGGAAAAGTGCAGGACTCATCACACCAAACAGCAGTCGGGTGTTTACACAGTATTTCAGAGTGTAGGTTGTGAAGTGTGAAACGGAAATGTTTGGTCAGGTCATCATCTCTTCCTGTTCCTGCTAAATGCTGATGAATCACTTAACAGAATGTACTATCCTCTCAGTTGCGGTGGGAGTGTCCTACAGCTGCTCAGTTCACTGTTATCTTAAGTATCGTAACTGTGTGAGGAATACAGTAATGATCACATTCCTGAATTCTTGTGTAGTGAAATTGTCCAGTATTACATCAATTCTTGAGTAATATTTTAAATAATCCTGATTTACCCTTGAGTAAACGCATTGTGTGTGGAATGTATATATAGAATTTATATACTGTATATAATCCTTCCAGTCATTAATTTGTGTATACAATTTATATATATATATATATATATATATATATATCAGTGCACTTTACATACGAAAGTCAAAAGGTGTGACTGCAGTCATGTGATAAACATTGAAGTAAGCAATCTCTAAGTGGCTTTTCTTCTGACAATCCACAAAGTTTGTGGTGCAGATACTAAGAGGGTGGTGAAAGTTGTACCCAGCACATCTGCTGTCAACAGAACACAAGGATGAGCAAACTTTATTTAACCCCAAATTAGGTCAAGGATTGTGTCTCTAGTTTTAAAGGCAGAGGTTTAGGCAAATATGGACACAAGTTACTCATTAGAAAGACAGCGGTGGTTCTCGTTATCACTAATCTAATATTACTCATAGTACAGATTAATTTTTATCCTCAGAAAACCACTCTCCTTTTTGTAGCTGAGGAATAAGATAGAAGCATATCTGCTATGAGAATCTTCATTTATCATTGCTGGAGTAATCAAAGTCCTGAAATGTGTTATGTTGCGTTTTTGTTGTTTTTCTCAAGAGCAGATATTGGTTTCACTTTGTCTTGATGTAGATGCTGAAAATTTCAAAGTCTCCTTTTATTGTTGGAAAGTCATTATATGTGAGGATAAATCCAACAGGATTCTTTGATCCTGCCTTATTAAAGATAGACGTTTGGTAGAATCCTTCCAAAATAAGTGCTATTAAACTGTAACGGGCATTGTTGTTTGTCTCAATAAATCGGTCATTGATAAATTCTTCTCTTTTTTGTGCTTCTCTTTTCAGGCTGCAGAAGGAAACCTGGTCATTAGCTCCTCCACTGACTACACGCTCACTGTGTGGAAAGACCTGGAACATAAGCCTCTCCGTCAGTACAAGTCGCAGTCTGACCCAGTCCATGCCTTCGACCTTTACGGTTCAGAGATTGTAACTGGAACAGTGGCTAACAAGATCGGGGTGTACTCCATGGCCGATATCTCCCTGAGCCCTGTTAGCGGCACAAAGCTGAGCTCGGAGAACTTCCGCGGCACCCTGACCAGCCTGGCAGTCCTTCCCACCAAGAGGCTCCTGCTGCTCGGCTCTGAGAACGGGGCCATCCGGTTGTTAGCTTAGGCAAAGTTAGCAGATCCCAGTTTCACTAAAAGTTCTTATCACTAACGTCGTAAGTGTCTCATTCATCAGACACCTGCTGTCTGAGCTCCCCTGCTCCCTCATCCTGTGGTCAGTAGTACACATAAGACAAGATGTCAGTTTCTCTAAATTGCTTCTTGAATAACGCAGCACAAATAAACGTGTTTAAGTTTCACATGTGCTGGAGCTTACCACTTGGCGCTTTTGGCACTGAAATTGATAAAAGAGGAATAATGTGCCACACTATTGAAACTTATCATGTACAGTTATTCCCATGATTTTTTAAAAGCATTGTTGCCTATAGATGTATAGAAAATATGTAATGGTAAATTGTTATCTTAACAAGTCGTTTGTTCTTTTGAAAAGGTCAGTTTTTCTGTTCAAAAGAATGAATCAAAAGACGTGCTCAGGAAGGTGGAACCGAACATGGTTCTTATGTAGTGTTTACACTTTCCAAATAGATGCATACAACACCAAAAATACATTGACCTCACCTTTGATTTCCCTTGACATTAGACAACATATGTAACCAATGCACTGATTAAACTATGCAGTATTTGTAGATCAAGTCATTTGTTTTGTGTTAGAATTCTTCTGCGTTGTTTCGCAGTCAGTGATTTATACATTATGAACAATAAAAGTAGACTCACTGTTTTTGACAGTCTTGGTGCATCTTCGCAGACTGGAGACGCTTCAGTAGTCCTCAAGTACTTACGTCAGTTACTGATGCACAGCCTTTATTCAACCGCACAAGTATGGCCTGAATTGTAATGTTTAAATTCTGTCAGCTTTTAAAGACTGAATGTTTTTATCCACTAATAAATTACTTGAAGTTGCTTTAAAATTTTCTAAACTGTGGCTAAATATCCTTCATGTAACAGTTAGAATCTGTAGCAGCATTAATCCAAGAGTGTGTCTATAACAATGCCACTTTAACTAGGTATGCCAGTTTTTAGACTCATCACTTTGTTTTCTGACTCCACAAGCTCACATAAAACAGTCAATGCCAAGATAAAGAATTTTATATTTTAACATTTCTAAGTATTTACATATCAGGTGAAGAAAGTTTGAAATCAATAAAATGTGGTTTAACTACTAATGTTACTGAATATACAGTAGAGTGACATTTTTTTTCTGAGCCAGGCCAGCTTTTCTTGTCATTAAACTCTTAAACCGAGGCTGGAAAGCCCATTGACATCATCCACCAATCAATGCTCTGTCCTTTTATATCATTTTATCACTGTCTCAATGTAAAACACAGTTTGCCTACTTTTCTAATAATTTGCCCAAAGTAAAAAAGAAAAGAAAATGTGTACTGCACTTTTTGATATTTTATGTGTTTTTTTTGTTTTGTTTTTGTAAACATGAATTGACAGCCGGAAATTGACAAGCATAAGAAGACCAAATTTGTTTTAAAACACAATTTGTAGTATAACATTGAAAATTGATCCCATATCTCTTTGAACATCTTAAGAGAAATCCATGAATATGCTTATTTATTACCTGGAATAATAAAAGATTACTCCCATGGTATTTGTGTGCTTCAGTTGTATGTGATTCACCCAGATTTATCATCGTTCCAGACTTTGTCCAATTTGAGCTGGTGAGTCAGCTCAGATTGAAAGGCAAAGTCCCCGCTTGTGTTTGCAGACGGAAATGTCAGCAGCTGTCACGTGACCTACAAGATCATGAGCGTTTCAATGTGACCAAATTGGCTGAATACGTTCATTTTTTAAAATGCTTTCATTACCTGTAGTTTTTTGTCACAGTTCATCGCCATCATTTTTAATTGACTCGAACAGTAACAGAATAATTGGGTATGTTGGTAAATTAAGCCTTTAATCGATTACAAGCAAACACAACATTTCTCAGAAATATGGGCATGTCCCGTACATGACAATGAGTAACTGTGGCGTCATCACCAAATTTGCGTATTCATTTACACAATACAGGTTTAATCATGTTCCTGCAATTAAGCTGTCATGTTTTCTGTCTAAATCAGACTTGTGTTGTGTTTTTATCACCTGCCCACTGTTATGCAAAATAGCTGAGCCTGTCAGGTTTTAATATTAACCCTGGGTGAGTTTGAGAAGCTGCAGCTACAAACAAATAGTGGCTTAAATGAGGCCCCAATCAATGTAAGTTGATATTTAACTGTTTGCTGAGCAAGTGCCAATCTTTCTCTCTCAGGAATTCTTCCATCCACACTCAGTTGCTCCTTTTTTGGACAAGACGGCAACTTTTTTTCTAATTTTAATTCAAGGTAAGATCAAATGTATTTTGATGAATTTACTGACATTTTAGATTTAACCAATTTAAAAGTTGTTGGAATAAAATCCATTTATTTACTCATAGATTCTATGTCTGTGAAGGGGGTTAGGAAGTTATATGAGTTAATATTTATGATGTAAAAGACTAACATGAGATCTTAGCTGCACACTTTAACTAGATTTTATGTTTTAAACAAACATTCAGTGGTAATTAAAATACCAACAAAGAATCTGTTGCACTAAATTTACTGCCTATACCAATGTTATGGATCAGTTCATATGAATGCATTTGTTTGTTGATCAAGACAATTTGAGCGACTGCTGTAAACACATTAAGTGTGACTGTTGACACCTTACTCCATGGTCCACTGCACTTGTATGTCCAATACTTTAGGTACATTCCCAGATGATCTGGTCTCCTTTAAAAGAGGGCAACTGAATAATTATTACATTTTTGCAGACAATACAGCAGAGACACTATAAAAAGGTGAGAATGTTTTAGGATTTTTATACTTGGATTTAACTGCGGTATGTGAGGTAAAGATGTAAAATACACAGAAAGATATTGGATTCATGTACTGCATTTGTTACAAGAATTTTCATTCTAAAAGTCACATGCTCACACTTTGCAGCTAATATATTTCTTTCTCTTAGAGTAACTTTTGTGAGGACATGGACCTTCGTCTGACACTCCTGTTCATCTGTATCTGCAGCAAAGCAGCCATTGTAAAGCACTGAAACAACTCACAAATCATTGCTAAATTATCAGAATCTGTGATGATCATATGGTGCACAAGAAGTTCAACATCTTATGC
Organism: Ostorhinchus cyanosoma; assembly: GCA_029814465.1. Classification (NCBI taxonomy): domain Eukaryota; kingdom Metazoa; phylum Chordata; class Actinopteri; order Kurtiformes; family Apogonidae; genus Ostorhinchus; species Ostorhinchus cyanosoma. Next base: position 27,900,686 of record JAPTYQ010000006.1, on the reverse strand, counting down.
AATCGTTTTGCTTTACAGAATGCTGAGGTGGCAGAAAATGAGTCAATACCATTGGTGCCATTGATGCCCAGCCATCCCGTACAGGTCAGAGCCAAAGGGACACAAATGTTTACTCACTTAAAGTGTGTGTTATATCACAACATCCAAGTCCAGAAAACAACTACATTATATGACATATATATAATACAATAAATGAATATGAACAAATACAGATTGTACATTTAACTTTTATTCCCTTTCCTCCCTTCAGAGTGTAGAAACTCATACAGCACAACCAGAAACTGCAGCTACCATGGCATCACCCATTCCAACATTAACGAGTAGGCCCAATGGGAGTTTATCAGAGGAAGAAGATGAAGAGGGGTGTCTGTCAGTCAGCCGAAGTCCTCGGTCTAGGGACGCCGTTGCTGCTGCCATTCAGAAACTGGGCATGCAGCTCCTGCAGAACCTGGAGACAACACCAGAGCAGCCCAATATCATCATCTCTCCATTCAGCATATCATTAGCCCTCTCTCAACTTGCCCTAGGTATGCATCCCCTGTTGTGTGTTTTTCACATGTGCATCTGATTAAATGTCAAATCAACTGTTAATGTCATCTTGCAAAGCAGCAGAAGTACACTGCAGTATGAGAAAATGTTTTCCAGGGAATAGCAGAGAATTCTACACACAGAACCAAACATTCACCATGAAGAAAAGAAATAAGAGAAGCATAACAGTAGTTAAAAGTGCTGTGTCAAGTACAAAGAAAATGCAGAGGCTCAAGTGTCCATTGCCTGGGCTTGTAATTGAAGTTCCAGTGCAAAAAACAAAAAGCAGAATCAGGTGGAGTTACTGTTGAGCTGCTTCAGTCTGTGGAAGGAAGCTGTTCAGCACTGCACGCTCAGGGTTTAATGCTGTGGTATATCTGGCCTAATGCCAGGGAACTCTGGTATTGTATATACAGGGGATGGAGAGTGCAATGTGTCTTTAGTAATACTCTTGTGTGTAGTATGTTCTATACAAGGTACATGTGTACATTTTCACATGCAACAAAAAATTCCCTCCAGGTGCAGTCAATGAAACAGAAGAACTGCTGATGCATCATCTCCATGATCATACTCTGCCCTGCTATCACCAGTCTCTACATTATGTTCTGAAGCATCTCAGAAACAATGATTTGCAAATTGCCACAAGGATCTTCCTGCGCCAAGGTTAGTGCCTAAAAAGAGAGCCAGCTTTTTAACTGGAATAAAACTCAGTCATTTTCTTTTATTAATTTAAAGTGCTGACCCTAAGAGTTTCTGATAGCTTTCATATTCTGTTTTGAAGGGTTTGAGCCGAAGGAAAACTTTGTTCATGAATCTCAGCGACTTTATGACTCAGAACCAGCAGTTGTGGAGAGTCTTGAGCAGATAAATAAATGGGTAGAGAAGGAAACAAAAGGAAAGATGTCCAACTTTCTCTCAGCTTTACCACCAAATTTGCTCCTTATGCTCATCAATGCTGTCCATTTCAAAGGTGGGTGAGAAATGTCCGTCTACAATTGTTTTAAGATTCAGTGTGTTTGCAGGTTTGTATATTGCTAGTGAAAAATAATCTTGAAATTTATATGTCCAAGTTTTCATCACGAAGTACTTGTGAATTTTGTGATTAAATGCACAGAGTTTATTTTTTTCCTGGTTTCCCACAGGAGAATGGATTGCTCGATTCGACCCACGTTTCACCACCAGAGGTGTGTTCTACCTTGATAACAAGCACATGGTTGATGTAGAAGTGATGGAAGATGCCAAACATCCCCTGAGATTATTTAATGATAATGACTTGGACGCCCAGGTAAATAACT
>JAPTYQ010000006.1:27873606-27894019 GCA_029814465.1 Ostorhinchus cyanosoma | reverse complement strand
TATATGCTTTTGCTCCAGCAATCTGTTTAAATGAAAAATCTATGTGTTTGTTGTTCAGAGTGCATTCAATTCTTTTATGTATCAAATGCAACCCTATAAAAACTGTTATTTTCTGTTGCATTTTGCTTTGCGTTGAAAAGTTGTTTTGTGTTGTGACAGGCGGGTCGTAATCATTTTGGAAATTGATGTCCTCAAGTCTGCTTCAGAGGTTGCTGGGAAAATTGGAGACCCAACCCCATACACTGAGGGTAATGACTTTAAAAATATTGAATGAACAATTTAAAAGAACATGTGTTGCGTACTGGAAAATGTATTCAGTTTTTTATAGGGTGTGATTCATGTTTAGACATGTTTTCAATGTAAAATAGGCCATAGTTACTTAATGTATACATTAAAATGTCAAATCCTCACCACAGGTCAGGCCAAAGCTGTGCAGCCAGCCCCAAACCCTGTAAACCGCCCTCCACTGGTGCAACAAAATGCAAATGAAGGTGAGTGGTTCAAAAGCTTTTTGACCCTGAAAGTGTTTCATTTTTTCAGAACTCTTTCGTGTGAAAACAGTTTGACAAGACACCTTAAAGTTACCACCAGAGGGCACTATTTGGCTTCTGCTTGCACCAATTGCATGACCCACAGATTAGCAGCACAAGAGCAGTGTTGACAGCCTCATTGAGAAATGCTTTCATTCGTAGCTTTCACAGTGTCTCCTCAAGAGTTATTTCACAGACGCGCTCGGCTCTCCTGAACACTTGTGGCAGTTTTGGTTGTCATAACCTTTACCTTTAACAACTCTATATCTTTGTAGTAGGTATCTCACTTTGTGTTAGTCTTGATTTTTTAGACAATACAAAAGAACAAATAACCCTTTTGAGGGAGTGTATTAACCTTTGAAAATTACATTTATTTTTGAACCACTGGCAGTCGTTCATTTCATAGATGAGCTGTGGATCGCAGTATAGCGTATACCAGGACCAGGAGTGATGTTCAATCTGGCTGTCAGAAGGGTTTTGCTGTCTCTCTGTGTGTGTCATAGCAGGTATTCATCCCTCTAATCTGCCGTGTGGGAATTGGGCTTGTGGCAAGCACCCTCCTCATCAGCACAGTTATTGTTCATTTCTCTGTGTGTGCTGCCTGATCTGTGGGCTTAATTACCAGAAGTGCAGTGGTTGGCAAAGTGGGAGGACTTAAGTGGACACTTTGAACTCTAATCCTTAGTGTGAGACGCACACAAATCAAATGTGCAGCGCTTGTTCAAACGGAAAATCTCAGAGTCAGGCTGCAGCACTCTCCGGGGGAAGAGCAGCTCCAGTTTGTTATAGCATTTCACACTCTGCCCTGATTCTGTGAAATGTGAATCATCCTTCTTGCCAAAATGCTGGATCACACATCTCCACAACTTGGTTTGACAGGATTCCTGTTTCCTCTTCTTGTCTTTCCTCTCACTAGTGGTAAATTTACTTTAAGTCATTAACTTTGTCTTTGATGAAACTTCCCTCATGAAGTGAGATAATTACAGTGATCAAGCAGTTGCAATCCAAAGAAATTGGATTTTTGTAATTCGTGTCTAATGAATAATTTATGCCCCTCTCACTTGACTCCTTTCTATCACTGCTCTTCATGGATCATTTATTTCTGTCTTTATTCCTCCAATAGTGAACAGAGGTTTCAATCGGGACTTTGGGAAAAAGGCACTGTCTGCTATGCCCAGTACACCAGGGGGTGGCTCAAAAATTGTTCCCATTGCCAGCCTCAACCCATACCAGTCTAAGTGAGTATCCTTTCCAGTCAGTGGAGATGAGAAGGTCATGCTGTTGTATAGTCTGTACAGTCTGTATAGTTAGATAACAGTACATTCACATAAACCACCCTGCACAGGCACAGAAGACTCTTCAAATGATCAAACATGGTGTAAATGTATGAATCTGTAATACAGTATTTCAAGGAAAGGATGCCAATGCAGGGCTCATAATCAGCATACTGGCCTGACATGAATGTAGTGGAGCATCATTAGTGTATTGTAGCATCACTGCCTTTCCCTGCTGTGAGGATTGCCTGAAAAACCACTTGCAGATATGAGAGAACTGCATAATCCTCATTCATTGCTGTCTCTAAACATTTATACTGAAATGACCTCGAAATGGCAAAAGAGTGTCCTAATACAAGTGCTAATGATTAAATAAGGTTTTAAGTGGGGGTGTTACAACTGCTTCCAAGAGATGTTGCAAATAACACTGACATGAATATTATCCCGATATGTCTTGTAGGTGGACGATCCGTGCTCGTGTAACCAACAAAAGCAGCATTCGAACATGGAGCAATTCTCGTGGCGACGGCAAACTCTTTTCCATGGAGATTGTAGATGAGAGTGTGAGTGTTTTTTTTGTTTTGTTTTTGGTCCTGTTACATATTTCAAATGTTTTGTGAGGTGGTTGCACAACAAATTCTGAAGCACTTTCACATGAATTCAGTTTTCTGCTTAAATTACAGGGAGAAATAAGAGTGACTGGATTCAACCAAGAGGTGGACAAGTTCTTTAGCCTTATTGAGGTTGGCAAGGTGAGACCCTCCTGCATTTAATGATTTAGTTTGTCCTAATTATGTGCCAAAATCTACATGGTTTAAAGACGGATTTGGCTGCAGACTGTTCTATCAACAGCTGCCAGTACTTTGTGAGTTAAAGCCACAGAGACTGTGAATGAGTCATCTGGCTGCACTGTACCCATACAATAAGCAGCTTATGATCATCTGCCAGCCTTTGTTGATCCTCCCCGACTGTCTGAAGTCGTATCTTGTTTGCACCATTCAGTCAGGTACATGCTCCACAGATCTCTGATTAACACATGGTTGATCCATTTCATGTGCCAGGTCTACTATGTGTCTAAGGGCTCTTTGAAGATCGCCAATAAGCAGTACACTTCTGTGAAGAATGATTATGAGATGACACTCAATGGGGAGTCCACTATCATCCCCTGTGAGGACAGCTCTGATGTTCCCATGGTGCAATGTGACTTTGTCTCCATTGGCGACCTGGAGGTCAAAGACAAAGATTCCATTGTGGGTAAGGAACTCAGGCTGAACAAAGGCAGCTCGCCCCACACCTCCCTCAAATGTTCCTGCATATTTTATTTTGGTGAAACTGCATTAAACAGCAGCTATAAATACTTACTGCCTGCTGTCAGTAATCAAAAATTAAAACCTTAAAATTTAATAACAGACAGAGCCCTGCAATTAAATGAGCAATGAAATATGTGCAGCCTGTTTCTGCTTGATGTCTTTAGTAGAAAATGAATATTCAAGTTAAGGGCAACATTGTCGGCCATTTTTATGAGTGCTAATGGATAGACACGGGATTGAAAAGTGGGTGGAATAAATTACTTTAGACTGTTCATTAGGTTAAACAAATGTAAAAAGATAGAACTGTTGTGTAATAAGAAAGGTGATGGAAAGTCAGCTTTCTTAATGAATGTCTTATAGTGTGGCAAAATCACTTACACATATTCATAAGTAATGAGTTTGTGCTTCTGTCAAGGTGTGTTATTCATATTTAACCTGGGTTTTCACTTGGTATGAAAGTTTGTGAAGCAGCCGTGGTATTAAGAGATTAAAGATAAGTGGTATTAATAATAGTGTGATAATAGCTGTAGTGGAGATCGACTCTGGGTCCTGTGGCTGAGCTGATGTGAGAATAAGAACCTGCTGTCACAGGTGAAATGAAGTAATAATCAGGATCCAGCTTGCAATTATTTTAATGAAGACTTTATCTTGTACAGCTGTTAGACTAATTTCTCTCGTGCTTACCGGCTGACATCGAGCGTTGACGTTTGCTCACTTTAGAAATGTGGATGTAAAGGTGCAGAGAACAGTAATGTTGGTGCTGACACTGATGCAGTTTCTAAAGATATGAATTTGCAAAGTGCTCTCTAATATAGTCACAAAATGAAGGACGCTGAAAACCAGTTTTTAAAGTCATATTAAAGTGAATATCTTAAGAAATAACATTTCATGTGATAAAAGTGCATACAGTCCTGCACAAAAATACTTGAAATGACCACCAGATGGCATTATTTGTCCACTACCTGTCCCAGTTCATGACCCACAGATTTGCAGAATACAAGTGGTGTTGACAGCCTCTTTGACTAATTCATTGATATTTAGCTTTTACACCCTTTTAGCAAGAGTTCATTTCACACTTAGTAACATACTGACTTCTTGAGCACTCTATTTTTCATTTAAATAATTGTTTATTTAATTTTTGACAATTCAAGACTATTTTTTTCAATGAGTAGGTGTCTTTTTTCATGTGTGTTATCTTCGATAGGTCTTGGGTTTGCTCAGTGAAGTACTTATGTCAAAAGTAAAATAAAGCTGATTTCATGGAATCTCTCCTCCAGTTCGGTCGTATAGTTTGTGACTGGAATAGAGGCCATTGACCTCATACCTAAGTTGAAATTCTTAAGTCATTATTTCCCATGAGCCAATTTGTGAAGGGAAACCCACAGAGTTGAAGATGTAAATATCAATCAAATATTAATGGTATGTATCTATTTGATATCCAGATGCATTAAAACCCATAGTCTGGTCATTCTCCTGTTTATAAAGTACTGTGTATTTTACATTTCACTTGTCTGATTTGAGGGTTTTTCATCCTCATTACAGATGTGATTGGAGTGTGCAAGAGTGTGGATGAGGTGACCCGCCTCACGACCAAGACAAACCGTGAAGTGTCCAAGAGGACCGTCAACCTGATGGACATGTCTGGGAAGATGGTGACAGTCACACTATGGGGAGAAGAAGTGAGTATAGTCATGCAGAGGAAAATGATGTAAAACTGTTGTGTCTAGTACTTTTAAATAGCATTAAAAATCAATACCTCTCTTGGAATGTTCTATTTACTCACTTATTGTGGTATTTTCAAGATATTTATCTGTTCGACAGAGAATCGTAATCTGAGAGCAGCTGTAGAGAAATATTTTATAAACTCCAGAACTCTTACTTGTTTACCTTTTTTGATCTGAGACCAGTTGCTGTTGACAAATGAAACTAATGCTCGAGTCATTCAGACGCTGAGCACAGTGACAGTAGCGCTGGTTCAGTACCACTTAATCCAGATGGCATGTAACAAATTCTGCCATCATCTTCAGTTTCAAGTGAGACAATATCTGAAATGTGTGTAAAAATGTCTTCTCCCAAAACTGCAGACGTTTAATAGTGTGATGCTTGTTGAATCGAAGCGGATGTGGTTGAAATCACTCGACTAAACATTCTGTCATGGGGTGATGAAGGAACTGGGCTCCTGCAGTTGATTTTTACCTTTGGCTCAGAGGGACTGTGCTAAGTTGGCCACCATTTCTTTCTTTCTGACAAGAATCACAGTGTTTCTTCTGTTTGTTTGTTCGACAGATTCCCCCTATTTCCAGGGGGACTTGCAGAGCTACACAGGATCTATAGTTTATAAAGAACATTGAAAATGCCAAACGGCAAGTGTAGTAGATGTACTTACCTGTCTCTGAAGGCTTGTGTTGCCCCCTCCTTCGACTGTCTTTTTTTTCCACTCTGTGTTCGTGGGTTTTCATAGTCAAGAAAACTAATGCTTAAAAATGTTTTAAAAGCAACTTGTTATGCCCTTATTTTGAAAGTGATTGGTCAAAGAACTGTATGATCTGTTGAGGCTTGTGATGATTGTGGATAGTATTCTGATTTCTGATTATGTTTTGAATCTGTTTTTTATGAAAGTAAATGCACAGATACTGATTTTTTTTAAAATGGGTTTCTTCCCATGTAAACTACATGTAGAATTTAAATATAACGGGCTGCACACTTTCGGCCTAATATCGTGTAAGATTCTGTTGAAAGTTACTTCCCTATAATTTAGATTTGATTGTCTTTTTGTAAAACTTGGCACTTGGATGTTATAACTGCACAAGGCCATTTGACCTTGAAAAAGTCAGTCAAGGACACTTCTTTTCAATAGGCTTCTGCCCCATGCCAAGATGCATCCACAGTATAAATTTGGTGCAAATGTCTCAATGCATTCTTCAATGAATGTGATTATGTCATTGAATGGACAGACACAGATGACTAAATGATCACAATACCCCCTTAGGCCAGAAGTTTTGCAGAGTGGTAAAAACTATACAGATAAAGATAATAATTTTACATGTTTCACACATTTCTTGTCTCTTCTTTTGTCGTTTAATCCAAAATATCACCAAACACATCCAGAAACTTTGAATTGCAGTCATTTGTGATATAATTACATATTGTGAATGGGATTCAATGAACGAGACAGCTCAAATTGATATTTTTGTCTTGTTGTGAAAGGAAGAAGGTGCTTTTATGTGCAAATTGGCAAAATAGATTTTGACAAATCACAAAATGGTAGAAATCAAACATGTAGAAGCTTGATCTTTTTTTGATCCACATCGTGTCTATTTTGTTTAGGCAGAAAAATTTGATGGTTCGGGACAGCCCATCCTGGCCATTAAAGGAGCAAAGCTGTCAGATTTCGGAGGCAGGTCCCTCTCTGCATCCTTTAGCAGCACCTTGATGATCAACCCAGACATCCCTGAGGCATACAAGCTCAGAGGCTGGTAAGTGAACCTTCTGTTTTCAGATAATGTGCATAGCAAATTACCTTGGTCTTATTTTACCTCCCTCAAACAAACCCCTCACATGCAAGTGTTACTATTGAAACTGAAGAACTCCCAGGATTTAAACGGTGGGTTTCCATTCCCCAAGTTGTGAGAGAACATGCCCGGATTCTCATTATCAAGATTAGCTTTCCCCCATTAGCCACAATGCGGGGGGTGCTCCACCAAAGCATTACATATAAATGGAAATCATACTTAATCTGTGGAAATGCATTTTTTACTTCCCTAATCGCCTTTCCAGATGAAATGAAATCCAGACTCATTTCTCTGTGATTATGTTGATTGTAGCATAGCATGTCTTTTCTGTGTGTGTGTGTGTGGCTGGAGAATGCATGCCTTCGATCCTGGCTGTTTTGGCTTGAACACACAAGATTATTTTGAAAATAGTCTACGTATCTGTCTTTACAATCAGGTGTGGGTTACTTGTGTACATGTAGTCATGTGTTTGTCTGCTGGTATTTATAAAAATACCACCACCAGATGCAGGCTCGTGAAATAGCACACACGCCTCAGTTTTTAGTCATGTGACTTCCCATGCTGAGAAAATGCAAATCTCACGCTTTCATTTTTTTTCTTTAGCCCAGTTTTCAACACCGGTTCAGTATTTCCCATGTTAGCAACTATCATTGTGCATTACATGACCAGAGTGAAGGCATTTTTATTTGACATTATCCATAATCTCTTTTTAAACAAAAACCATCCCTGGTCGGATTGATGTGAAGGTAGACGGGGACTGTGTGAAATGATAGATTGGCACATGATTGACAGGTGAGGCAGTGCTCACATGGACTTCAGGTGGCTGCTCCTGCTCCTGCTTAACCTCACTCCAGAGCTGTGGCACACTGATGGATCTCCCCTCCTTATACATCCTACTTAAGCAGGCTGAGTCTGTCGCAGCTCTCTGACATGAAGGTAGAGATCTGTATTTCTGAGTCGAGACCAAATCGATTCCTTTTAAGGGTTTCATTTATTTATCTCTTAATATCAGTCCCTGCTTTGAAATGTGAAAGTGAAGGAAGGTATAACGTCTGAGTTTATTTAGTGACAGCCCATACTGTCTTTTTTTTTTTTTTTAGCCTGCTCAAAATATATGGCTATAACCATATATACTGGCTGAGAAGATCTGCATCACACCTAATGAGATGTGACTCTGCTTTGTAAAAGAAAGCCAAGTATCTCAGGTCTCTCTCTTGTTGATTATTTTTACCACATGACCTTAGCTTCTCTGTGAATCGATGTTTGGATGAGATTGCAGAAGGGCACCGCTCTGAACCACCTCTAGATCTTCTGCTTTCTTGCACCTAAATGCTTCCACATCCCAGCTTGTAGCCCAGGCTTTTTAAACTTCCTGTGCTCTTTTCTGTTTGACAACTTTCTCCAGCCACTTCTCACTTGGACAGCCAGAGATAATGATCCTTAAATCCTTTTGTTGCTTCATCCACTGCAGAAGAGGGGTTGGCCTGTGCAGGTCCTCCTTTGGACAGTGGGATACTGCAGCTTCGTAGGCCTCCACTAATGAACAGTTTAAAAGTCACAGACTGAAGGAGGCCAGCCCTGACTCATTACTCTCGATCCCAGACAATCCAAGTGAGAACCATGTTGAAGACGAGGTCGTTATGCAGCCCTTTATGAGAGCCGAACCATAACCAACCAATGAAGAGAATAGTAGAAAAATCCCACTCACTAATTTGTCTTAATTTGAAAATGCATAACAGAGATATTCAATGATGATAAGTAAGTGCTTTGAAGACTTTTAGTGGAGGAATATGAGTTGTGCTGGCAATAAGCCATAGTTTCTGGAAAATAAAGTCCACAAAGTGTGTCCCTTAATGACTGTTCTATACGCCAAGATATGATTGATTTGGAAAAGCAGAACAAGGAGCAACTCAATTAAAAGTCTTTAATATTTTTTTTTATATTGAACTGTAAAAATCCAAAGTTTTTTTCCCTTTAGCTGAATAAGTAAACCTATAGAGCCAAGGTTGCTGAAGCATCATTGTTTTACTCATGCGGAGGCGTCTTAATTTGATTGTGTTTTGGCGCAGACCTTTGGGACTTGCTCAAATGAATAGTCTATCCTTGGTGGGCTGTTGACTCAAACTCATGGAGAGAATTAGTGATACAGCTCAGCAATTTCTGTTGTTTTATATGGAAAGCTGGGTAGTGCCCCTTTAATATCGCACTAATTAATCTTGCAGTAATGGAAATGGCTCTAATTTCCTCAAATAGAAATGCTGCACTGTGCACTTATGATCCTGATCTAAGCACACGCTGGATGCCCTCACATTTGGCTTTGCTTTTTAAACTTGCGTTCCTATTAACACATGAATAGTATCAGTGTAAACAAAACCATGTCTGACTCTGTCCATTAGGTGGCAACAGCACATTTATAGAAGGCCATGCTGTCCATTTAGGCCAGGCACCTCAGTGTTTGCTAAACTTGGCCATGTTTTCTCTCATTCACCATTAACTCCGTCACACACATCCAAGCTGACATTTTCTGTCTTCCTTATCTTGACTCCAGCATTTTCTCTTGTACAGGCAGTAATTATGTCAACCCAGAGGCAAACAAGCCATAACATAATAACCTGGTGAACATTATGCCTCATTATTTAGTTGTCTGTTCCCAAAATGTCTCAATAAACTGCACTTGTTGAAAAAATATTTGTAAGAATTATAATGTGCATTACTGGCACTAAGCTTTAATCGTAACTAATCCTACTGACTACTAAATAATGTATATTACCGTAAACAACATATTGTGACACAGGTCACTGACTGTGAAAAAGTTTCCCTTGGGGGAAAATAGGAGGCAGCCTGTCAAAGTACCCTTCAGCCAAGGCACTCAACCTTGAAACTCACCTCTGAGTCTGCTCAGTTGCGTGCAAGGTTATGGTTTTAAAACTTTCCAAGAATTTATATGTAGATGTTTATTTTACTTTGTATGTAGACTACAAAAGAAACAAAATAAATCAGTTTGTTGTTTAAACATTTGCCTCAAACCTGTAGAGTTGAAATATCTTTATTACCAGGAAAAAAATAGTCAGAATAAAGGAAGAATAAATCAGTTTCTTCTTCTGGTTTTCATGATACACTTTGAGAACTTTTACTCATGACAAACCTGTTAAAATTCTAGTCTTGTGATAATAGTATTGATTTATTAGTATTATTATTATTAGTAGTATTAGTATTGGTATGGATCTGGAAATCTTTGAAAATATGTCAAATCAGCATTGGCCATTTTAGTGTAACCGAGATGGGAATGAGTGGAGGCACAAACAGTCCTTCATGGGTGGAGGGAGCAGAAACAGTTACAGAGAAATGGAAATTTAACATGAGCTGGACTGAAAGAAAGTTAAGACTGGTTCAAGGCAATAAACCAGGCCTGTTGTACGGTTACTTTGTGAATATAAGGCCTTAAATTTCAAAGACACCTTGAATAATGTCTTAAAAAGTCTTATATTGACCCTCCTCAAACCTGCAGATACCCTGTTGATGAAAACTTAAAAAGCAAAACTTGAGATTAATACTTACTGTATTTGAATTTTTTTCCGTTTTGAAGAAGTAATGCTCACTAATGCCTTTGTATGCTTTATTTTTGTTGCGTACGTGCAGCATGGCGGTGTGTTGGCCACCTTCAGCTTAGACATTTGAGTCTCAGTGCTTCATACTTGCAGAGTTTCCATCGTCTCCACATGCCTCTCCCTCTCCCTCTGACATGTATCTGCTCCTGTCCTGTCCTTGTTCATTGACACACTGACATTTGACATGCCTGTGCTGTGCACATACATGCCTGCCATCCTCCAGTCATCTATCTTGGAGTTCTTGTAGTTGGTTTGTCTGACTGAAGCCATGCTCCTCTAAGCTGGGATTTGTCTGCTTTCAGTTGACTGTTGCACATTTTCTGCCAGATCTAATTTGTCCTCTTTTTTGCCTCCTTCATCACAATCACTGTCTATATCGTGCCATTTCTGTTTCCTGTGCTCCTCCCTGTCTGTATGACAAAAACAGCAGCAGCTTTTAGACTGGATCCTGTCATAGTGATATCTTGTTGAGTATTTTGCAGTCCTTTTGGGTATCTGTCAAATCAGATGTCCAGAGCAGAAATCTAATACTGAAGATCTGCAGTCGTACCTTTTTTAAAAGTCTGATACATTTTTAATCGCTTAAGCTATGTTGTCACTCCATTTTTCTTTCCTGTAGAGCGTCTGTCTTTGGAGAGATGTTAAGCCTGACAGAAAATGGTAGATCTGTTTTGTCCCATTGATTTGTCAGGATGTACTGAAGCTCAGCACAGGCACAATTAAAGCGAAGCATGCAGGTACACTGGTAAAGTAAATGGGGCCACCATAAAGGATTGGTCACATTTGTCAGTAGGAGTGGGAAATTGGCATACCGCTCATTGCTTGTGCCACAGTGTGAACATTAATGGAGATATTTTCAATTAGTCATGCCTCCGGGAGCAAAGCAAGCTTCCTCTGTATTTATAACATGACCTCCCCATTGTGTGCTGCTCTGCCTTTTGGCCATTTGATTAATAAGTTTTATTGATCTCCGTGAACATTTTAGTTGTCACCGTTTTTTCTACAGAGCTATTTTATCTCTGGCCATCTTTAGTCTTCTTATCTTTCCTCTTCTTCTTCTTCCTCTTGTAGTCTTCCCTGAATTACTGGCAATATTGGGGGGAATGGGTTTCAGATATCACCGTAAGAACCCTGACCCCAGCAGGCTCATCTGTCGGACTGATGTTGATTCATTTCACTAGCACTCAGGGTGCCGAGCTCTCAACCAGGCTGTCCATGCTATGACAAACAAAAATAAATGTTTTATTTCATGCAGGTATGACAAGGAGGGCCATGCCATGGATGGACAGTCTCTGACAGAAGTTAAAGGTGGGAGTGGGGGAGGACCCACGAACTGGAAGTCCCTCTCTGATGTTAAGACCGAGCACCTGGGACATGGAGACAAGGTACATACACAGCTTTGCCTTGACGTAGACAAACACTCAAAAGATGGTAACCTAACACGTATTATTATTCAAGGATGCTTCTTTGAAGATACTCAAGGACGAACTGAAAGACCAGTGTTGAATCCCAAATAACAAATATGAACTCACTCACAGCTGAGTTTTATTTGGTAAGAGCCACGGTACACATAGTGTCGTCTCTACAGCAGTGAAGTCTGCAGATCCCTGAGGGTCTCTGATGCATAAGCAAGGGTCCGTGAAATAATTTGCAAATGTATTAAAAATTGTGCAGCGTCATTGTAAATATCTATAGATGAAGACCATCCGCGCCTATGAAAGGCAGCAACATTCAATTTGAAAGGTTTCTGATCACTGTGTAACAGGTGTTTAGATGAAGAAGTTTTAGAATAGAATTGGTTTCCATGGTATTTAGAAGTGCAATCGATAACTTAAAGGTGTGATGTTTTGCTTTTTCAAATGGAATTATGGATTTTAAAACATTTCCCTGTGGTCTACATAAACTGTAAATGTTATGCTGGGGTCTGAATTCTTCATTAATTTCAACTCCACAGTTCCATCTTCAACTCTATTTCTGAGTAATGACACCAGAAAGGTGGTTTTGAGCGCTGGCCCTTTAAATGCAAATGAGCTACTTCCCACCCCAGCCCCTCCAGGTTGTTGACTGTGCGCTCTGTTCCCCATTCAGCCACTGGAGTTTGTTAATACAACTGGACATTTTAGGCAATCTGCTCCAAGTTTGGACATATTTTCATTATGGACTACAACCACTGCTGCTGACAAACAATTAATGTCGTACTCTGAGAAATGTTCCTTGGAAGTCTTGACCTTATATGATGCCAATGTCATGAAGTAACTAGTTATAGACCTAACAAATTAAGGGGGAATCGAAACTGGTTGTAGAAATCCGCTCGATTTTTGCCGGAATGAATATAAAGATAGTTTTGCAGCACCTGGAGGGTTCAAATTCAAGCTGTTTGAACGATGAGGCTCCCCAAATGCACACATAAATGTACCGAAGACTAATAAAAGTGGGTTTAGCAAAATATGACCCCTTTATTTGATTGTACTGGTAAACATCAGACCCTCCCCCATCCAAAGTTTGAGAACCCCTGCTTCACAGCTTAACCTTTTCCTTGCACATCTGCTCCACATCAGTACTTTTAGTTGTCATTTCACATGCATCTTCAGCACTGACTTGTAAAATGACTGCATTACCATATATACCTGTGCTTATATTACATCCGAGTAAGGTTCCTGATCTTCCACTACCCATTAATCCCATCCTCTAGGTGTACAATATATCTGCAAGTCACATTTATCTCTGGTCCTGATTACAAAAATTACATAGACTCTATTATTTTCCTCCTGTAATGAAATTACTGGCCTCAGATAAGTGACTATGTTCTTTTCCCCTTCATTTCCACTGATAAGGGGATTTGCATGGAACATACATACTATCTACCATTTCAGAAATCCTACCTTGTATAATTTCACATGCACATTATGAAGCAATATAATGAAAATTTCCCGAGTTTATGACAATTAATTTATGCATGTGATTATAATTGGATACCAATGCAAGGAGAACAGATTAGCTCTGGTTGTAAGAATGAAAGTAGGTGAGCTATTGTTGATGAATCCTTTTCTTGAGAATCTATCAATCCTTAGAAAATAAAGAGGGGGAAAAATAAAAAAAAAATGCATGAGATAAATGAGAGCAGCTGTTAATCTGTATGTCTTCATTAAATGGAAAATGTTTTAGCGAATGTGTAATTTCATCTTGTGGTTGAACTGTGGTGCTTTTCTGCTGCCTGCGGCTATCTCTGACCCTGTCCTACTTCTTGCAGCCTCATAATTCTCTGTACTATGGCCAGAACTGCAGTCCATCCCATTCATAGATAGTAAAGGGCTTATTGCTCCTCCTAATGCGTGTTTTAGTGGAGCTACTATTGCTAGTCTATCATCTCAGGGCCAACGGTGCGGCTTAAGCGGTTCCATCCTGAATTCCATACCCCAAATCTACACTGTACCGTTAGCCGCCTGTCAGGTGAGGGGCTTCTCCGAGCAGTAGCCCCCCCGCTGTTAATGCAGCGAGGTCTCACCCTCGGCTATGAAGCTCTTACTCCTTCTCGGCATGACGTGTGATAAGGCCTGCTACTGACAAAGGAGCTGAGCACAGGTCGTCCTTAGTCCTCCGAGACATCTCAGACACTGGGGCATGTGGGTCAAGCCTCTGAAGACCACCTCCACCCCTACTCAACCCCTAACCAAACACTGTTGCAATTAATTATCCCTGCCAAAAAGCCTTTGTGTCACAATCTCAAGTTTCTCCGCATTGCTCTCTTGCCCTCTCTGACAGTAAGTGGCTATACTCCTTTTGTTGGTTTGACACTGCATTTGTAAAGGCATATGACAGAGGCGAAAAAAGAAATCCAGGCTCCTCTGATCCCCCTCCACAATGGCAGTCCTGGTCAATCACACGCTAATTGAAAAGGTGTTTACTTGATTAATTAGGCCTTATGGAAAAGTAGCAGGGGTTGATGTCGGGGTTGTTTGTTGGTAAATCAAAACGGTCATTAAAAAACTCGGCAGCTTCTTGTTTTGGAACGGTGTGATTTTTCTCTTTTTTGTCGCTGTCATTTACCACTCTCTTTAGGGCTTTTTATTTATCCAAAGTGACTTCGAATATCAATTGTTCTGTTCTGGAACTTAATTGGGGTCGAACACTTCCCGCATACTAACGCAGCGGTCAGCATCACAAAAGGAAGAATTGATTTTCATTGTACTTAAGGGAGATAGTCTATTTCTGAATGAATTGTTCTCCCTTTTTTTCAGTTAATGATATTAATAGCTACAATAGAAATCAAATCCAAGTGAACACAGAGGAATGTGGGCTCTTAAAATCTTCATTGTACCACTTGGCGTATTGTCCCTCAACAATCTACTCAATTAAATATTTTCAAATCCCTCGTGGATTATAGGAGTTTAAAGCCTATTGTAGTTTTCATTTTTAATCATGAAGAAATAATCATTAGTGATGGTTGTAGCCTTAAGTGATTCTCCACTATTTATTTTAACATGTAGAGTCTGACTTTTGTGATTGGTTACTTTCCTGTTTCATCGCTTCCTGACCCTTTAATCTTTATCAAAGAGTACAGGGGAGTAAGAGAGGACTGCTTCCATGAAACTGGGTTCGTTTTGGTACCAGGCATTTTTCCAGCTTTTTAGACCCAATAATAAGAGAAATTCAGGCATGGCAGGTACTCTGCCTTGTTTAATTAGTTTGATTCCCAAAATATACCAATAAAAGGATTAAAAGATATTCCAAAAAATAGTCACGCCTAATTTTTATGTCCTTTTTACTGTGTAACATGCAGACTTTTGTATAAAAATGTGTTTTATCTGAAAAATAGTTTCTTATCTCAGAAAATATGTATTTTAAAAATAGACCTAAAGTGTTTCCAAAGTTGCTTCATAGTCTACATCTGGTTTGAATATTTCGCCCCATGTCCTGTTTTTAGGGACGGTTTCATAGAAGAACCCTGAGGGAGACTTGATCCAATACAGTCTCATGTTTGGATGGAACAGCGTGTCTGTTTTGTTTGTAGGAGTCATGACTGCATTGGAAAAGCCCTGGAAGAACACTGTTGATCTACATAATCAGAAACCACCTTGTTTTCATCCTCTGATATTCATGAAAGTTTTTCAGCCGAACTAGAAATATTGAAGGCTATTTATCTGCTGCCGGTTACAGTGGTTTTCCTCCTCCCAAGAAAAGCAGCAGCAGCAGAAGCTACCACTTCAATAGTTTGCATATGTGTCAGAGCCAATGGGAGTGTACCTTTTGCCTGTGCTGCACAAATGTCACCTCTTCCCTGTTCATGTTCTCCGCTGCATGTTCCCGAAAATGCCATTGTAATGATAATTCTGTGCTGTTTTATTTCGGGATCCTGCCCGTAAACATATTTAACATATAAAAAGTAAAGGTTTACTGTATCGACTGGCACACCAGATATTTTTTCAGTAATGTTATTTGCAAGAACACTTTTGTTTTTCTCTTTTTCAGGGCGACTACTATACCTGCATCGCTACCATAGTCTACCTGCGCAAGGAAAACTGCCTTTACCAAGCCTGCCCGAGCCAAGACTGCAATAAAAAAGTGGTAGACCAGCAGAATGGCATGTTCCGTTGTGAAAAGTGTGACAAAGAGTTCCCCAACTTCAAGTATCGCCTCATTCTTTCCGTAAGTGTCTCCACACTGGGTTCCCTAAAACTTCCACATAAAGCACTTTCAGCTCAGTCCTGAGCAGACGTTAATATGACTTTTTCTCTGACCAAGTGCATTTTACTCTCCACAGACTTCTTCTCTTTAAACACTGTTCTAGTCTAAACTGCTCACGTTTAGGACCATTCAAAGCATGTTTCTCTGAAGATTCACATAGCGATAAATGTAATTTGCAATTTTGATTTGAGTCTTCCTGCTTGGTGATTAACGGAAGCATTTAGTCAAACATAAAAACTGAAACCAGCATGAAAACAAAGATTTTCTCACTTTCATTCTGCATATTTTATGCAATTCCTATTTGCACAGTGTCACTAAATCCAAAAATATCATCACCCAATAGTGGCGTTTATTTACTTTTCTATTTCTGCTGTTGGATCATCTCGAATCCTCCTAAATCTGGACCTATAAATTACAGCCCTTTTCAATTATACAATATAATTATGTAGGCTAATTAAACTTAACCATCTTAATTCCAAGTTCAGAGCTATGTTAGGTTAATTGCTGCAGCTCTGCCTACTATTGGACATTTCACACAATGCACATAAAAACATCTCAAATTAAAGCAGTTGTAGCTCGTCTGTTTGTTAACAAATATTCTAAGAGACTACGTTTAATGAGGAAATCCAGTCAGCAACACAGTCACTGCAGCCAGGCCTGTGAAATAAGCGGCTTTTGTTTTGTACCACTCACTAGTTAGCATATTGTTCTTCTTCACAAGCTGTAGCATAAGCTGTGAATTTGCCTCCGCTACATGTATCACAACTACACTGTTACCTCATGCGTTTGCCAGGCTTGCTTAAAAGGAGAGGTGCCTTTTGAGTTGAAATATCGCATGTAATTTTTCAGCAGCTACAGAACGAGACACTGATACAAAACCCTAAGAAGTGCACATGTGCTTCTGAACGCATCCGACTTGCTTCGTATTTACTATTGCCTTCGGTTTTCTCTGTCATCTGTCAGGCCAACATTGCAGATTACGGGGACAACCAGTGGGTGACTTGCTTCCAGGAGAGCGCCGAGGCCATTCTGGGCCAGAATGCAGCTTACCTGGGGCAGCTCAAGGACTCGGTGAGACTTCCCTTCCTGAATATAATACTGGCCTCGGGAGACGGCCAGGGCATGAGCTAAAACTCAGACGTTATTGCTGCCAAACATGCACACTCGTGCGCATGCAGACACACACTCCTGCATCAGTAAAACAGCGCTAAAGACCTACTTTATGTTGTTTCTTCCAGGCATAATTACTTAGTAAATCACAAGTCATTTTTCAGCATTTTAAGTTAATATAAGGAATATTACAAAAGCACCGGTAGCTAAATTTGTACCCAGTATCAAAGAGACTAGTATTACATTATAGGAGTTTGCCTTGAAATCTAGCTAATTTAATTTTCTCACTTTTCAGAATGAAGCTGCCTTTGACGAAGTATTTCAACAAGCCAACTTCAACACCTTTGTCTTCCGCAACAGAGTCAAGTTAGAAACGTATAATGTAAGTAAAAAGGATTATAATTAGTTTGATAATATGTCTGCCGTTTTGTGCTTGTAATAGCATGATGTCTAGCCCGTATCACTGTAATACAATGGGAAGCACGCCTGTGTAAAAGACTGGGAGGTAAAAACCATTCATCTAAAATCCCCTGAACTCTCATCATTCATTCCGCTAGACTTGCTGACAAATTCACAGCACGCAAGCAGGTTCTTTGTGTTTTTAGATGTTTGTGTATTTCCTCTGTGATTATTTTCCATTCATCGACAAAAAAATACACCCTGCGTGCCTTTTGATTGACAGAGCAATCTCAAAAAAGAAAAAAAGCGGCGGCCTCAACGCTGCTCATTTTCAGTGGTTCTGTGAGGGGCGCATGCACAGATTAGTGGTTGGTCACTATTTCCTGTAGGCCACACAGATAGAGGATTGTTTTGAGGGAAGCACATAAAAGAATTGATTGGGCTGGGACTCTGAGCAGGAAGTCTGGAGCTGAGCCAGAGGCTGCATCCGCTGTCAACACACAGAAGAGGCTACTGTGTCTGTCACATTCAGCTCAGCATCCTAACCGCCAATGGCACTGCTACAAGCATGCATTGGCTGCTGCCTCCAAACCCCATATTCCTTCAACAGAGACACCTGCAACCCCTCTTTCAATTTGTTTTTTTTGTTTTTTTCTATTCAGTACTACAATCCAGCCATTGTGCCATGCTCTCACATGTCAGGGGTACAATGTTGTACAAACTTGTTGTGGGTCCTTGACAGTTAATGACACCCATTCAGTCATCCTGTTGTATTGTAGTGGAACTGGTATTTGGACAAGAACAATATGTTGGACGAGTTTGTTTAGAACAGTAGAGCAAAGGATATTCTTCATTTATAATTCAGCAAACTAATAATACAAGAAACTCTAATTATGAACCAACATCATTTGGTGTAGTTTTTTGTTAATATACACTAGAAACTAGGGATGTCCCAATCCAAACTAAACATCAGTATCAACTGCCAATCTGCTGTTTTTTAGAAGTTCAGATCAGATTTAGTTACGAGATGAGGCTGATCCGGGCCTGGTTCTAGAGGGGGTAATGTCTCCTTTAACAAATGTCCTGCCCTCTCAAATGAAAGTTTCCAAAGGTAGGAAAAAGTCAAATAAGCTGGCGGGCCAAAAGCAGCCCGCCGAAGGTTCTAATTTGGTCCACAGTATGAATTTGGAAAGTGCAAAAATGATACTAAAGTTGTTAAGAGTCAAATGTGTCATACTTGTTTTAGTTCAGGTTCCACATTTAGCCCAACTGTGAACTCAAGTAAAATGATAGCGCAATAACCTCCAAATTGAAATCAAAATTTCATAGTAAGAAGTATCAGTATCGGCAAAACTAATGATTAAACAAATTGGATCGGAAGCAAAAAAAAATCCAGAACGTGACATCACTTCTACAAAGCACATAATATTTGGTTTGACTGTCATCAGGGATCTATGTTTGAACGCCTTCTCCGCAGCGTATCTATTCTATGATCAGACCAGTGAATCCTAAACGTCTTTAACACACTCTGCGTGACCCATCAGATGAAGCCCCTGCCTCTACCCTTCCCTCCCCTCCTATTAATTTGCAAAGTTACACTGAGGTTATTTATCATAAGTCATATCATTGTTGAATATTGTATGTTGCAGTTTTCCATTATGCTAAAGATGCCTTAGAGGTACTGTGAAACAGAATAAATGTTAAGTTTATAACAGATTGAAAAAACTCAGGCCCTAAAGATAAAGTCTAATATACATTAAAGTTTGTCCGTTTAATAATTTAATTTCAGCTCTGGAAGTTTTAATGAAACCAATTCACAAGCAGTTTAATCTTCTAGGCAATATGCTATAGAACAAAAGCTATAACTCTGACTATAGTGGAAGTCTTTTACTGTCACCACACTGTCTTATTCATGCAGAGAGGATTCGCAGCATTTCCAGTGTTGATATTTAACCCAGCCTACTGTAGATCTATGCACAGTATCCACAGTGTGTGTTCGAACCTTCACGTCCATTCAGTTAAAAATCCTTCTAAATTAGACAGAGGTAATTTTATGAGCAAAATTGAGGTGAGATTTATTACAGGCTATTCTTAAAGACTGTGGGCACCAGTCCACAAGACGACAATTTACATTTCATACACCACGGCAGCAGAGGATTAATGGAGACAAAATGAGTGTAACCTCTGTTTAAATGCAAAGAATAATGGCCCTGGTAGAAATGACCTTCTCCTGTCTAGACAGCTGTGGAAGTGGTTATAGCTTTAAAAGCTGCTTTTTGTGAGCCATTGATTTGAATGCTATAAAATATCAGATACCCAGTCCAAATGTCTCACAACAAGCCTTTTTGTGAGGGGAAGGAGGATGACTGATTTGTAATTATGTTTTTTACAAATGACCTCCCCCACAGCTCGATGCACACATTTCATAGTTCCCATAGCAGTGAATTGTGGTCAATGGTAAACATAAAGGGAATGTTGTCTTATGACTCTGGGTTTCACTACATATTGAGCAAATACATCATTTTGCCTTTGACAGGATGAATCCAGGATCAAGGCTACTGTGATGGATGTGAAGCCCGTTGACCATAAGGAATACAGCAAGAGGCTGATCATGAGCATAAGGAAACTGGCCAGCCAGTAGAGACCGGTTAGCCTCTGTCATGGTTCTACCTGCTTTTGAAAGGTTTTTGTGTTCTGCAAAAAAAAAAAAAGAAAAAAAAAACCAATACGTATAAATGAGTTTCATACTTGTACTTACGTCTCTTTGGATGGACTAGGCCTTTTACTTATCGTTAATGTAATAATGATATTGTGATGATAACAAAGTCGTAACAAAGCTGATTTCTTATTCTTAACGAAACAGAGAACGGGTCAATAAGCCACAAACAAAATCAGCCCTGTGTCTTAAGTCAGCCAGTGTTTCCTTACTTGTACAGTACTGTGGTCATGTGGCGGCGGTGGCTGCTTTAAGCGGGCAGCCAACAC
>JAPTYQ010000006.1:27836245-27858356 GCA_029814465.1 Ostorhinchus cyanosoma | reverse complement strand
TTTTTAGTGAAGGCAGCTATTGCTCTGAACTCTGATCTCACTGATGATCCAGAAAACAGTCATAAAATCATAGATTCATCTTCTTTTTTTTCTCAGTCTGCATAAGTGTATGGATGTTACATAGTGACTTCATCATTCAAATATGCTCGTATTTTTTTTGCTTAGTTCATAAATAATGAAATGAAACGTGAACCTTTGACCCTCAAAGGCCTACATGTATTTTTGTTGTGACTTTAAAGTGAATTTTCCTCCACATTCAACCTTTCCTAAGTGATTTATTATTATTTATTGTAACATTATTCTGTACACTTTGCATTTTTCAGGGGAAATCAGATATTTTCCTGGATTGAATTTACTGATCATGCACATTTTTCTTAGATGCTCAGAGTAAATTCACAGGTTATTATATAAAAAGTGATTTTATGCAAAATATATAATTATTTGAAAATGAAAAGGAGCATCTCTGTAAGCTGTATGGGCTTTGTTGGCGAATCATTGTGGCTGAAGATGACAGTGTTTCCACCCTCACATTCATGATAAATGGGTCACATCGCTGAAAATATGAGAAACTACATTTTTCCTGAATTATTTCCAAACGATTACTGGTTCAATAGTTATTAAACATTTTAGATCAGTAGATGCCTCAGGTTGTTAGTGGCTGTTGGGTTCTTTGAGGGTTCATGTTTTTTCACTGTAAAAGGAAATCGCTCTGGGTGGTGGATATGATCAGTTTTTCTAATCTTTTTAATATCAGTTATTTACATTATTAGGACTCTAAACAGATATTACGATATCATTAAGGAAGCAAAAGTAATGTGTTATGTTGTATAATTGTGACGTGACGTTGGGATTTAATACATTTTCTTCTTCCTACTCCTTTTTGAGCAGCACATATTGAATTTATTGAGTTACTTCTAGTGTACGTGGTAATCACTATTTTGTTTTGATCATCTTTATTTATTAATGTATTCGCTCTGATATTAGTTCCTTATACACATAAAAAAACAAAATTTCTTCTGGTCAAAACAAATAAATGAATGAATGAATTTAAAGGGGTCTTTTTTTTTCTTTTTGCTTTTCTGCAGGAAGCAAGACATATATCATGGTATCAACACTTCTGTTCATTTCTAGGTCCAAGGAAAAGATTATGGTTTAGTTTAAATATTAATAAATAGTCAGCATAACTTTTCCAACTTTTTGCACCAAACATCTAGTGCTGCTAGTTCTAAAACATTAACATAAACCAATAAAATATTTCAGAAAGCTGTCATTCCAGAGCAGAAAATGTTGTTTTTAACCGCCTCGTTCAGCTGCAGGAGTGGTTAAAACCCACTGATTTACATGTATCCAAAAACACTGAGATGAAACATATTTTTAGTTCAGAAATGAAATTATTTGTACCCGTGGTTTACAAAAACATATAATGGTTGCATTTCATTCTGCCAACTGGACTGGAGGAGTTTTGGATTGTGTGTTTCCCAGTAAAAGAAAGGTCAGCATAAGAAATTTACACAGGAAAATCTATTTATTTGTCATTTCTATTGTTACTTACGGTTTGTAGGTGTCCAAAAACTTTCCTGTGGGCGTTTTAACAGGAACCATTTCTCAAGGAGAAAATAGTTCATACTGGGGTCTGTGAATTAACCAGAATAACCCACGCATTGTTTTTGGAAAAATATGTTGTTGCTGAGTTCTTTGTGTTTCACAAATAAATTCCTTTTCCCCTTTTATTCTGGGGCAAAGCATTAGACTGAGCAGTGGATATGTCAGCACTTGAAACAAAAACAAATCTATCTGTGTGTATTGTGCAGATAGAGATGAGTGGAAGGGTTTTTTGTTGTTGTTTTTAACCCTTTAAGTTTTTTTTGTTGTTGTTTTTAACCCTTTAAACAGAAGTGAGAAGAAAAACACACCGTTTAGGAAGTTGATTCTGATATTTTATTCAGTGAACAAAATCATTTAAACCCCTTAAGTAAATACAACACCATCAAAAACAGGTTTTATTCACATTGTAAAAAAAAAATATCGCTGTGAATATGATCATCATCATAATGTTTGTCATTAAGTTTCCACAATCAAACCACATCATGTGTACAGATGTACTTTTAGAACACTTATATCTGCCAATGTTAATGTAACCAGTCATTTTGTTCTATGGATTTTCATAGATTTAACCAAAAATGTTACTTGAAATAAACATGGAAGAGATATTTAGCAGTTTTACTCATTTTAATCAGGTATTCTCTAAATTGAGATCTTCATTTCAAGACAAACCTGAGACAAAACAAATATGTGGCGGCGTCTTTGAGCGGTAAACAGCTGTCACTGAAGACATGTCTTTCGGGGCTGATATTGTTTTTTTTTATTTATTTATTTTTATGATAAATGGTAATCTGACATGCCATTGAGAATGGTCTCACAAATATTGACACATGTGTCAGGCTCCATAATCTGTAATGATGACTCTCTGCCTTTAGAGATACAGTTTTGTCACTTCAGTAAGTGTCATCTTGTTGTGATAGATGCAGCTAAAAGGAGCCACTGGAGTGTTAACTAGTGGAGTGTTGACTAATTTCATTTACAGATTCAGTCAAGCAGTGTTAATGATTTTTATGAGTATTGATTTTTCCCAACTGTTCTGATGGTTCTTGTTAAACAGGTATACAATAATTAATAATAATTAAAAAAAAAAATCTTTTCGGCAGGGTTAACTGCCATATGGCTCACCTTTGACATCCTTAAGATATAGATTTTTGGTCAAGAGATTTATTTTATAGTTGGAGTTTATTCCTACGGCATCAGAAAAAAAACAGAAAACCACTAGAAGTCGTACACTTGTATTAAATGAGCATAAGATGAGTTCTCCGACTCCTAGATGTGGCAAAAACCAATTATTTCTGTGCAGTCCTCACAGCCTCCATTAACTCATATATCACACTGGACAAAAACCCACATTATCTGTCCCAGAAATATTGCAGCAGTAAATATGATAAACAAACACCCCTCCTGCAAATATCAAAATTGTTTAATGACACAGTTTTAATTAGTTTCAGCTGTTTTCCCGGCCTTCTACCCACAGTATCACAAAACAAATGAAAGAGAAGCCAAAGCTCCAGCTGCTTAATGTGAATAAAAAGCAAACACATTTTTTATTTGCCTTGTACTAACACGTCAGCACATGTCAACATGATTAAACTATTTTAAATCTCTTTTTTGCTTCTTTTATTGTAATGTTGATTTCATCTTTTGTGTAACTGTGTGGCAGAGCTGTGAAGTGAGAATTTACAGCTAATAACAACATTCAGCATTTAAGTTTGTAATTAAACATGAGGGAGTTTTTTTTTTTTTTTTGGTTGAAAGGCTGACACAGTCTGGCAGAGTGCTGCACAGATAATTGTGCATGTTGGGCACACACGTGTGTTTACTTGTTGACTTGATAAAATCAGGCAGCAGACAATAGAGCTGAGGCAGATAACAGACAAGAGACAGATAGAGCGCACTGTCTGAGTGACATCTCAGAGGGAGCATGGTCCCCACGTTCGCTCCTCTACCAGCAGTTATTGATTTAGCTAAAACTGATCATGACTTCAGATGGCTTTTCAGGGGACTGCAGGCTGCACTAGGAATGGACTGATTGGGTTAAGGTGCGATACGGGCCATTAGGTTTGAATAAAAAAAATGTGCCTGCTCAGACAGTGAGTGAACGAGGGCCACTGTGACCATTTAACACAACGGCTGGATGCAGAGGGCCCAGATGAGTCTTTACAAACACAGACAAGCACGGAGTCACTGCTGAAGCCTGAACACGCCGTCCAGCACGTCCATGTGGGCCCCAGAAGGGCCACCTTTGGGCTGCATATAAGGGTCCAAGTGGGTTTAGCTGCAGTTTCCATGGTGGCCCCACATGTGCTTGCCCATATCCAAATCAGAATCAGAATCAGAATCAGAATCAGAATCTGAATCTGAATCCGAATCTGAATCCGAATCTCTTAATTGTCATTGTCCCAAGTACAACAAAACTGAGGTAGAGCTCTCAGGTTCAGTGCAAGAATTTACAGACAGACAACAAATATCAGTAAAAGTCACAGTTATTTACATTAAAAAATAAAGAAGTATTGCAAACTAAGATATTTATAAAACATAAAATTTAAGTAATGAAAATAACATGAAAGATAAATATTGTGGACAAATAGTGTGAAAAATAAATAATATGAGATATTCAGATCTCTGATTCGGATTCTGATGTGGGCAAACACATGTGGGGCCACCATGGAAACTGCAGACAAACCCACTTGGGACCCTTATTTGCAGCCCAAATGGAACCCTTCTGAGGCCCACATGGACATGCTGGAAAGGAAACTACAATCACAGAAAAACATATTAGACCACCCTTGTTTTCTTCTGTTTCTTGTTCATTTTAAAGCCTGGTACAACTGAAGGTACATTTGTTTGGACAAATATAATAATACCAACAAAAACAGCTCATAGTAGTTTAATTTAAGAACTGATATCTGGCTATTTTCCATGTTTTCTTGATAATATCCAAAATCACTTCAGTTCTTATATCAATATCCATGTCACTGTTCTGACAAAAACACTGCTTTTATTTCATTCCATGTTTTCTTTTCTGTCTGTTTTAGTCACATGATACACACACAGGACTTAGTACTTGATTGCATAACTATTGTTGATGGTCTTGTAATTTTTTCCTGAACCTTAGACCCGCAAGCATTTTCTGATGTCGTCAGCTCAAAACACGTGTGACTTTTGTGACACTATATTGAACTGGAGTGCACTAAATAGGTCTGCTCTGCTGCTCCAACCCTCTTTAATTACACTGGAGCCAATATGGAAGGCAATCTGTGCTTCTGCTGAGGCTCAGACTCTGACTCTGACGTCCCTACTGATCAGGGGGTGACATGGGCACCAGCCAGGCCATGTTTATTACTGAGGTTCATCTGCATTGTTACTGTAAATGCTCCCTCATTAGCCCAAATCATTTATGCACAGTAGTGGAAAAGCTCAGCCAAAGGTTCCTCTTCATTATAGCAGCCAGTAATTGATTACTTGGTTGTATTTTCAGCAGCTTTGGTGTCTTTTTTTTTTTTTTGAGGAGGAGGAGGATGCAAATTTACTGTGCTACTCTGTGTCATTATGTTTCTCTGGAGTGCGGTTCTTGTGGTCAAATTCTGAAAACATTAGAATACTTATCGCTACTCTAATTAACAGCTGTGTATGCACAACAGATGAAGCAAAAGAGGAACCAAAAGGAATTATTTTCCGACTCGACAGTTTCTCTCAGCCCCACGGAGGGTTGGAACAAGTCAGTGTTTTAATTTTAAGACAAGCTTCACTCTTCATTTAACGTCTACATTGTCCAAATGATAGAAACATAAGCTCCCTAATGATAAAAAGGGCATTAGGTCGATAAAAAACAGATATCATTGAGTGAATATACTCATTCAAAGTACTGGACATACATTTCTCAGGAGACTTAAAGAAAAGACTTTAATTTTTTATTGATTTTGGAGGTTTGCTACCACATTTTGATAGCATATTCACCATATCAACTTGAAATGAGACTGCCAGTTTGGTTTTTACAGCTTCCAAGTCACCAAATATTAACTCACGCTGGGTTTAAAAACAACAGCTGTAAATCTTATTGGTAGGAATTTTAAAATACTGAATACTGTAATCAAATAAACTATTCCCTGCAGACATATTTCCTCTTTGCAGCCACTACTTTAGCAAAATTATGTCGATTTTTTTCTTTTTCTTTTTTTTTTCCCTGTTTGCTTCAGCTCAAAAACTTAGCACCTTGATACTTACTCCTCACAGCTTGTCGAATCCCAGCTTCGCTTTTTTTCTTCTCACCACTTCTTTTGTAAACAAACCCAAGTAACCATGTTTCCTGTATTAAAGCAGACGTTTTGCACTGTTGGAATTACATTAAAAACTAAACCCTGTGCCAGGTTATTTAGAATTAAATTGCAGATGAATTCACACGACTACGAACTGAGCACTTCTCAATATTAACACATGAACGAATAAATCAGCTGAAATGATGAGACTTGGGCAAATTCCCTCTGAAAATATCAGACATGTTTTTCTGTAACACAAAAATGAGCAGAGATACTTTTTGTTTCTTTTTCATTTCTATTTGCCTCTTGACAAGGATAAAGTTAGTTCTTATGCTTGTATTTTTCATGTCAATAGTTCATGAAATAGGCGGAGGAGGGGTGGGATCCTCTGAAGTCAATACAAACTGTCATTATGTTCATAGTGTTTTTCCTGAAAAGCCCATGAGGAGAATTGAGCATTTTTAGTTGAGTACGGTGGGAATAGCAAAGAGCTCTTCAATCACTGTTTACATATTCTACCACTTCTGATGATGGAATAATAAACAAGATATATTGCAATGCTACGACTCACAGCTGGGACTTTTACACAAGTTTATTCTGCACACAAGACCCCATCGTGTGTGTGTTTTTCCCTCTCATTGCTGTCCAGGGGTGACAAAAGTACACATATTTTTCAAGATTCTATTGTGACAAATACTGGAATAAAAGTAGAAATAAGCTACTGGTTTGAGTAAAAGTAAAAAAAAGTGCATCTGAAATTCAAAACCTGCACTAAACAGACAAAAACATGTAAACATATCACACTTACAGCTTACAGGGTTTTCCATTTCTATTGATTTGAAGTATTATTAGGATAAAGATTTTCAGCTGTGTTTTTGTCAAGAATAATCACTGTAGATATCGAATCTGTATTTCTTTTATGATTAAAGAATGTTTTTTTTTCTTCCTGAAGACATTTATAAAGTGGAAGAAACCACATGATTACCGTACGTGTGGTTTAAATCAGAACGATGACAAATAGTTCAGGAACGTAGAGACAACAATAATGATTAAAAAAAAAAAAGAAAGAAAAGAAAAATAAAGTCCCACGCATATTTCTTTGGATCACCATTAACATTGATCATTATTGCATTGATTATTATTATTATTATTATTATTATTATTATTATTATTATTATTAGTAATAGCAGTAGTAGTAGTAGTAATATCATATACAAAATAAACTTGTTGCAACCAAACAAATTATTCATTTTAAACAGGTGCAAATTCTTCTAGATATGTTTCAGAAATGAGAAGCTACTCAGTGGATCAGTTCGCATTTAAGAAAACTATTAAAATCTAGAACATTTGTTTCCGGTCGAGATCTTTTCAATGTAACACAAAACAATAGAGCAGCTGGTACCAAAACTTTCACTCATATAAAATCAAGTCATGTCGGAAAACAGCAAAGGTAAGACAACATTTGTAACCGTGGCTTCATAATATAACCTTTATTTTATTCATTTATTTATTTTTACTCTTCTTTGGTTCAGTATTTGAAGTTCAGCAGTGCAGAAATAGACTAATACTAAAACAGTTGGTTCGTATTAGTGTTAGCTTAGTGTTAAATTATTCATGACAGACGCTGGTCTTAGACTGTTAGCTTGTTTTAGATATTTGCCCACTTAAGTGTTTGTTGTTTAGGTTGTGTTGTTTTGTATATTTCTACAGAGAAGGAACAATGGCTGCTGAAAAATACTGGGACTGCAGTAATTATCCAATGGAAGGATTTCAACTGTTTGCACAGTTAAATCCAGGTGGGGATTTTTGTTTGTTTCTTGGATTGTATTATGATGAAAAAAAAAAAAAAAGTAAAACAATGAGAAAAATTCGGAGTTGTCATTATTTGTGTATTATCTATATTATAAAAGCCAATTGGCCCATGTTTGTGTGTGTGTGTGTGTGTGTGTGTGTGTGTGAGCTTTATAACTGACAAACTGGACACAACCAGCCTGTGCCTTTTGCAGTACTTATGTATTTTGGCTCAAGGTTCAGACGGGTGAAAACTGCACATTGATATGACCAATACTTTTGGAGTTATTGGATTTTAAAATTACAATGGGCTTACAGGCGGCCTGCAGACGAGTCCCTTCACAGCTGCAAATTGAAGGGGTGGGGGGGGCCAGATCCGGATCAACGGAAACACCAGAACACGACAGGAGAACCGAGTCTGGCTGTGATCGCACGCTAACAAGGTCGGTCTGGTTTATCAACTCTACTGCTACTAGAGCCTGTGGATTCCCACGGAGCAGTGCACTAAAAGCCAAATGGCCTCTGTGGGCATGTGTGTGTGTCCAGGGATTCACACAAAATCCAGAAAGAGCTGACTGCTGCAGTTTGGCAGATTTATGTATTTTTGGTCAAGGAACAGACTACCAAAAATGGCAAGTTGATAGAACCAATATTGTGGGAGATATTAGTAATTTTGGAATACAATAGCTTTACAAAGACGTTGCTATGGCCAGAACGCTTTGGTGGTCACTGCACGACAAATGCATGCATGAATACACAACAGCATACAAACTGCCACATCTATAACCCACGGATCCCCACGACTTAACGCGCTAGCTATTGTTACAGATCATATTGGACTGTATGTGACCCCTGAAGTAAACGGAGATTCTGTTCCCTGTATTAAATACTCAGGTTTGAAATCACTGATGTTGGCTTAAAAAAGTATGTAAAGGTAAAAAGTAAGCAATGTATACATGAAAAATAACAACAATGCAGTAAAATGATATTTATACTTCATTGCTCCCCACCTCTGCAACTGTTTGATCATTTCACAGGTTAAAAATTCTAAAGTCAGCACATATTATGGCACCTGAAAAGTGAAGTGACATTTAGAAGAAAAAAATGGCAGAGAGGGAAGGAGATGAAACCTTTGCCTTTGGGTTACAGGCCTCTGTCATGTTCAATGTATGCATTTGTGACACACGCTGACAAAATGCTAAGTGCTGCCCGTGGATGCAAAACGACATTTGACCTGATCTCTGTCACATGATTATGACTGTAGAGCAAAACTTATCCCTTCATTTCCCCTGTGAGGTGATGTGAAAAAAGACGATCCAACCTCCAGAGGAGTTACACGAGTGCCAGGATTTGTACTCAGATACTCCAGCAGGTTTTGTTTTCTTTACATTTGGATCAGCTTTGTGTGATTTACTGTGATAATGATCATCCGAATTATTTTCCTCTCTACTTAATCGCAAGTAAGTCTGGCTGTTCATCCAAAGACTTCAGAGGGAAAGTGATCTCTGCACCCATCCCTCTGTCTTGAACAATGATTCATATTCAATTCTGCTTCTTAAAATTAAGTATTTATCCGTTTAGTTAGTTGCTTTATCACATTGGATCATAGCTGACACCTGTTTTTGAGGACGGTTTCTGAAAAATGAGTTTCATTATGCACCCCACTAATATGCTGTGACATTTAATTTGCTAATTTAATAAACTAGGAGAAGAGACATGAAAGTATGGATGTCCTTGTTTGATTATAAGTTAAAAAAAAAAAAAAGTTGATAATGCAGAATCACAGCAACTGAGTTTCTGCTAATAATGTTTTTATTAAACTTCTCCCCGTCCAGTGATCTCATCTGCTGACCTTTTCAAGATAACATGTGAATCACTGTGCAACAGTTTTAATTTCACCACTGCTTGAATTTATAATCACTCCCACTAGAACGTGCTTCATATACGGCCTCGTTTTGATATTTTAAATGCACTACGTGTTACAGTATTTGCTTGTGCAAACAGATCAAAACAGAAAACAAAAACTATAAATGTACAACAAAGCAGAAAATATTAAATGCACATTGCTTTTAATATAATTATCTGCTTTTTTCTGATATGCTGCATCTCTGCATGAATGTGTATGAGACATAATTTTATCTGAATCTTACTAAACATGAGAAATAATAGTGCAGAGGCATTGCATTGTATTTGTAATAATCTTGACCTTTAACCGACGTATACAAAGCGGATCTGTGTATCTTTTATTCCTGTGTGGGAATATATAGTACAAGATTTACAAGATCAAGAGTTAATGTATACAGATAGATGTTAAAAGACTGTACAGCTCAGGGAAGTTAGTATATATAAATATTTGTATGGAAATTAAATGTTGTTCTGTTTCCTGTCAGTTATAAAAGCTGTTCAAACAAACCTTTTATAGGATTTCCTATAATGTCACAGGATGACTGTAATGACATTATTAACTAATTAATGCACATTGATTTTAATTTGTAAAAAAAAAAAAATAATTATTTGGAAAAAAACCTCAAAAACAGACAAATGAATATACTGAAATATAAGGAAGCACATTAAAGTCATCCAAGAAACAGACCATAAGTCATCACTATGAGCTACTTTCTGCAAATTGTAAGAAAAGATCTCATAATTATCAGATAAGATCTTGTAATTTTGTGATCAGGATCACTCCATTATGTGAAATGATCTCATAACTTCGAAAAAATATCTTATAATTATGAGATCATAATCTTGTAATTAATCAGGCAAGTTGTCAAGTGATCCCTTAACATGGAGAATAATATATATATGTAATAATGTATGAATATGAACTAGAAGATCGACTAAACCCAATTGATTAGAGAATTAATATTACAGTTGTGGTAATAATATGTAATATATCAATGTGATTCATTTGTTCTGGTCGGTACAGTCAGTAAATGCTAGTGTGCAATAGAATATATATATTTTTTTAATAGCTTCTGTATTAAGTAAAATGACCAGATATTATTATTACATTACACAATTAATACACTTTAGATTCTTTATTGTAGATCTTCTTTATTTTATAAACATTTTTTTCCAGCAGCTTCCATGTTATATGATAAGGACAACAATGACTATATCTGATGAAAACCACTCATGAAATACGGTGCCTAGTCTTCTTTTCTTTTTGTAAATGACATACAGTAGGAGTAGTCCTCACACAGCAATCAGTTCTATGACTGAAAATATCTGGATACGCTTCCCTTTGTATTTTAAGGCTATACTTTGTGCTCCGATCTTATTATATCCTTCCACTTGTGGCTGGTTGCACAATGCACACTGAGTCATGTCCAGGGCAGATCAAAGCCTTTCATGGAGCATTCTGCTAATTGAGTGCACTGGACAGTGTTCATGAGCGTCACAGCATCTCTGGGCAGACCCGACATCTGTCCACAAATGTCAGCTTTCTTCCCCCTCGCTGTAAATTAAAGATATCGCCTCTCTTCTTTGTGTCCTTGTGGGGGGTTGTTATGTGTGTGTGCACGAGAGAGAAGGGAAGGCAGAGTACGGCCGTTTGATCTGACAAGCTTGAATTTAATTGAGTGTGATGGGGCTGCACAGGACGCATGAGAAGAAGGACGGACAGCGAGCAGAGGTGGTTTCCATTTTTGCTCAATTCTTTCAAAGTGGTGACAACCAGGAGGAGAAGGTCTGAGATGGCACTTGTCACTCTGACCCACACAGACAGGGTTTACAGTGGGGTATAAATGTTTGGTAAAGCGATGGGATCCAATTTATCTGCCACTGTGAAACGTCTAGGTGGTCCTGGAAAAGTGTTTTTTTTTTCTGTTTCCCAGCAGAGCAGAATGTTTCATTATGGATATGTTTTTTTGCACCTGTTTTCACTGAAATCACTGTGTTCCTTTTGGTTTGGGTTTACAAATTCATGGCATCACAGCAATCCTGAAATATTTTCCCTTCTTTGATCAGAACCCGGCTCCCTGAAAAGACCTTGAAAAGATGTAGCTTCTCCACACCTACCACGCTGACTGAAGAGAAGCTCTATCCAAGTAGTAATTTCAATGTCTTACAGAGCTTTTTTAGATTCTGACAGTTCCCTCCCTGGTGTTAGTGGAAGGAGTTGCACCAAAGCTGTTGGGGTAGAAGGAATCTCTTAGAGTCTCCCTGTAGTGATGACTTACCAAATGAAGCGAGATGGTAGGCAGGTTTTTCAAAAGGTTTAACATCTTATTTTTAGTGGCGAGGCGAGAACGCCACGCTGACATGAGCAGTCGTACTTCTAGTCCCCTGTGACGGAGTGGCACTCACGACGCTGCCTCAACGTTTGCTGTCACTGCTTTGGGGATGTGATGTGGGAGCTTGATTCTCCATCTCAAACCCTCGGGGGAGATGGCAAAGGACACTGTTGGGTGCGGTTTTACATTTTTACAGCGCGCTCTGAAATCATATTACAAAGCATAGCAGACCATTCCCTACCATTAAATTAAAATGAAAAAGGAAATGTACCATTTTTCACTTTCGTTGGAGTTGTTCTATCTATTGATCTATCCTCCCATTTGGGTCAGTGTATCTTTTGGTAATTGGATTTTCTTTTCAGAAACAAAAGAAAAAACTAGTGGTTAATTGATTTTTTTTCTTTTAAATAGAGGAATTAAAATTGAATTTCAAGGCGTTTTTCTTTTTCAGTGTCAAAACAGGTGAACCAATTTAAAAAAAAAAAAAATGCATCGATTTTCGTTTTCTCTTTCAAATAACAAAAAAAGAAAGTTACTACCTGACAGAAATGGAAAAACAGACCAAAAATGCCTGTTTTTTTGGTTCATTTTCTGTGACCGGATGTTGTCATTTTCAAGGAAAGAGCGCTAATGCTTCGGTCACAAAGATTCTTACGAACGATGGGTCTGTACGAATCTTCCAGTTTGTGCAAAATCTGGAGTTCGTAGACATTCGTGGAGGGAGCAGGTCTACAATGCCAAATTTTGTACCAACTGGAAGAACTTTTTTTACATTCAGTGGAATACCTGCCTCCTATAAAGATGCAAATGGACACACACTTTCCTTGCCACCTGAGAGTCAAACCGTCCAAAATATGTCCTCAAAAACAAAAATAAATCACTTCCTTGTAGACGAATAGTAAAAAAAGTATTGTTTAGCTCTGTGATGTTTCGAGTCATCCTTCAATCATCGCATCGCACGATTCAAATAACTCCTGAAATTTGGAGCTACATTGATATGCAGACTGTTCTTCCATGCTACTTTATCAATTACAGTCCCCAAAATATTCAGCTAAAGTCTCATGAGTACATTATAACTTCCATTACACCAGTTCATTTTATGCACTATTCATGTGTGTATATATCTGGAGCACGGAAATGGATAGATGGAGGTGAAGAAGACCCGTGGCGTGCCAGGTGTGTTAGAAATCCACAGGGTTTACTACATTAGGTAATGGACTTCGGGGAGTACAAAGTATTCCCTTACATGTTGGCACATCTGTGCAGGCCAGCTGTGCTCAACCGAAGCCAAGGGAAACATGATGAGCGAGGTCAGTAGGGGTTATAATGAATGGGCTTGGCTTTGATCCAGACTTATCTACCTGACAGATGACACTTAAAAGTACTCCCGGAAAAGCTGCCAACATTCAGTCCATATACATTTTTTACTTTTAATGATCGTAATCACTGAGCTCCTGCAGTTTGCGACCTGTGGCCCAAGGCTGAGACTTTTAGCTCGTCAAAGTACTTGCGTCTGCTGTTTTTTTGTTGATTTTTCACTCACTGTCAGTGTATTTTATCCAAATAATGTAGTCAACTGTGCACAGAGATCAATGGTGCCAATGGAGGATCATACCTGCAGCAACCGACTACTTAACCTTAACAAGGATGTTTTTCTCACTTCACACATCGGCTATTGACCTAAACACTTGGCTCCCAGGATGATATCGGCGTAACAATGTTGTCACACTAGAAGCACATTAGTGATAAAACACGATCAGTCCTCTGCCACCGACCTGAAGCGATTTTTCAGTGTGCACACTCCGGTGGCTGTAAAACCAGGCAGAAACAGTGAAATATCATGCCAGCCTGGTCCCAGCAGCATGCCTTGAGCTGCCATGAACCTTGCAATTAGCTCTGAAGACTGCAAATGCACATTGCCAATTAAAGCGCAGCCTGATTTACTTGTCACAAAATCAATGCAGATCTGTCCCCAATGTCGAGGCAACTGTGCCAGAGAAAATGTGAGCAACGTCCTTCCTGGCTTTACCAACATTTTCCTGCCTTCTGCATACTGAACATGATACAATAGCCTTCAACTATCGAGGCGCTGTCAGAGAGCAACAAATGACTTGTTACAGCAGCTGCAGTGGATCACAGACAAGTATGTGGCTTTTCATAGTATTATTTTTTAATTTTTTTTTTTTTTACTTGAGGTGGGTGTATTTTGTAAAAACAGAAATTACTTTGGACTTTCTGATCTCCATGAAACCTGCCATGTGTGTTCCTTGCAGGTGTGGCACATTTCAAGACTAATGAAAGAAAGTGACAAACATCTCAAAAGAATATTTTACTTTGATATAATATTTTGTTTTAAGTTCATGGTTACTCAACTTTTGACATTAGTTATCCTGAACTTCCATTGATAATGAACCAAAACAGGTTTTTCCCAGAGGATTTACTTTATTTCAGTACCAACACAAAGTGACAGAGACCTTACTCTTGTACTAATACTGACACTATAATGTATAAGTAAACTCTGGGCACAGTGTGAAAGGAACCAGTAATAGTGAAGGTAATAAGTTAAAGGAGAAGGCTGGAAGCAGGCTGACTACCCCTGGGCGAACCCCCCCCTTCCAGGCAGACAGGACGACTTATGGTGGCCGCTGAAAATGTGAGAAATCCTAAATATTTCTCTTCTACAGAACCAGTCAACCTAAGAAAATCAGCCCAAATCCATGAAACATCTCTCTGTCTCTGTGAATATAAACAGCTTTTTCTAAAGTAATGAATAACATTTTCTAATGATTATACACTAAAGAAAAAATAATTAATAGTATTTCAGTTTATGCATAGATCCTCCTACATTCTACACATTGCACCTTTAAGACACGATATACAATGTTTTTTGAACCCAACTTTTACATATCGATTTATCTCTGCAAATTGCAGTTTTTTTGCATGCAAATGTTTCCATACATTTCCATATATTCTGTCTCAATGAGACCAGGCCTTCACAGCTACACTTTAATATTAATGTTTGGCAGAATATGTTTATCAGTCCCTTGTGATTCACATTTGATCGCAGTCCAATGAATGATTGAATTTATGTGAATGATGATTTTATAACAAGAAATCAACACACAGATGCCAAGAACTGATTTATGCATGTTATTTAAATTTGTTTTGGAAAGACTTGCACTATTGAGTATCATGTGGCATGCGTGCAGAACTCTTGCCTCTTATCGAGGCTTCAACTGGACAATTTAAGACCGATGAGGCATATTACACATACTTTTAACGTCAGTAAAGTCAGTCTGATTAAAGAGGACCTCTAGGAAATTATGCAATTTCTCTGTGCATTTGAATGAACCATCTGTTGAAATATTACAATATGTAAATGCCTTGAGTTATGTTTTTCAAATAATTGTTAATAATTAAGGCTTTAAAAAGAATCTTAGATGAACTGAATAAATACAAAGTAAATACACAACGAAACAAAGAATGAAATCATTTTCCTTAATCTTTCAAATAAAATTTGATGTTGATAATGTCTGAGTTCACAGATTAAGATCATATTAAATGTTGGTACAAAGATGTGTCTGTCAGTATTTCCTCTAGATAAGACTGAACAGATCTCTACATTTATACACTCCTGATCAAAACAATTTCCATTTCACACTGTTAGAAGTAAAGTTTCAAAATGCAAAAAGAAGAAATGGGAATGAGACAAAAAGAAAATTTGTGTAAGCAATTTATTGAAAACAACAATTAAACTGAAATATGCTGTTCATCAGCTGATCAAAAGTTTAAGACCGTAGCCTTTAAAAGCCAAAATCTGCGCAGGTCGGTCAGTCTGTCAAGTATTCACTCTGAAAATTAGTTTTGGTCTCTCTCCCATTTCTTCTTTTTGCATTTTGAAACTCTACCTCGAACCTTCTTAAGATCCAACAGTGCAAAATGTAAATTCTTGTAATTTTTCAACTGGTCTTAAGATTTTGATCAGGAGTGCATATACGCAGAGGGTTTAAAAGAAGTCTGGCATTTGGTCTGGCATTTGGCCACGGTGAGTTCATGAGCAGGAGTTGCTTTCTGTAAACACAGCTGGGGTCTGGTACTTGTGTGGGTGGGACAAACCTACTTGGAACTCGTACAGCCTCGCTGATACACTCATGGTGGATGTGTTTATGTGTGTCTCAGAGAACAAGGGCTCACATGTAAAAAATATGTTTCTAACTACATGTTTGTGTGAATATTATTGTGGTGTTCAGGGTGAATGTCAGTGTGGGTGTGTGTTTATCTCAGCGGTGCCTTTGCCTCAGGCCCTGAGTGCAGAGTGAAGGAGTGAGACGAGCTTGAACTCAACCTCCAACGTCCCACAGCTTCCCACTGAGTGGAAGCATGTAGATGTGAGGGGACACGCTTGTGGTGTCTTGTGTTGTTGGAGGGTCAGATCCTCTGGTGACTGTACAATCAATTGAGTAGCAGAGGAAAAGCCTCTGCAGACAAAGATCCACACTCTGTGGACTCATTTTTAAGAAAAGAATGACTTGATTGCATAGAAATAATGTTCTGATTTATTTCTCAATACAGATCAAGAAAAAGAGACGAAGAAAAAAAATCTTCCTTAGTATTAAACTATTCACTGTTAAAGGGTATCTGTATTGAATTTGCGTAGCTATGTTAAACATCACATATGCTAGTGGTTCCATCTGGTAGTTTATATTATGGCCCATTGTCAAATACGTGAAAGTACTAATTTGCAAATTGCAATGGCAGAATGCAAAGCTTACGGCTGCACAAACACATGCTTTCCACTCAATCTGCTCACTGACTGCTGCTTGTTTACTCACACTGATCACCTGGAAAAAGATGACAGGTATGTTACAAACAGCTGGCAATGGCTGCTCCAGGTTCGACCTACGCATATAATTTACATAATAAAAAGAGCCAGTGCAGTGCATTTATGGCAGTTTTATTTATTTAGTCTTCACTGAATTTGCACCTGTTTGCTTATAAGTAATACACCAAGTATGATTAATGTTGGAAGCATGACCAGTACAGGCGCCCTTTAATAATCTGTGGATTTGGAAACGTTCTTAGTGTTGTATTGAAATGTGTGGACAAACGCTAAGTTTTCATGCATGCTAATATTCTGATTTACACTAATTCTAAAAAAACAAAAAAACACTATCTGTTGTTTGTTTACATACCAGTGCAAATATCCCTCTAATATTCCTGTTTACATGCAGCTGTGCATAGCTATTAAAATGTTTTTTTTTGTTCAGATTTTTCCATCCCACTGTGCAAACTCCCTGTTTTGTTCCTTCAAACACCTTCTGAAAAAGTTCAGCTTCTTGATATCTGCTCTTATCCATAAACCTGTTGAAATCCTGAGTCATAATGTTTAACAGTAGGTGTGTTTCTCGTTCAACCACAAATGTGGATATTTCTTTAAAAAAAAAAAAAAAGAGAGATGTCCTATTTACTGATGTTAAGCTGTTTTTTTTTATTATTAATTTCTATCTTTTACCTTTTAACACACAGTAGGAGATATTCCTGACTACATTGAGATGTTAACCTGGTATTTGACACAACAAACCTAAGGTACATTGTGTTTGAATTCTAGTGAATGTTCTCATTAGTTTTTGCTGAAAATTTGGATCGCCTAATCTGGGGTCATGACTTGGTTTATAGTGAAAATTTGGAAAACGACTGATTAAAGTTGGAGTATTACAACAAATCTGAATTTCACACTCTAAACTTAAAACGAGGAATAAAAAGTTCCCATATGTATTTCAGTACATCCACTGTTATATGATAAAATTTCCTTCACTCTTTGACCTGTTTGACCTTCATTCAGAGCTCAGATGTCAGTGAATATCCCAAATATCTTCATTTACATTCTCCATACACATACAGCATTTGCTATCTCTATGTAGAATACACAAAAATAGCCCAGTCTTTGTAATTTCACATAATTTCCTGCCTCACTTTGTGTGAAAGGGTGTGGAGACCATATCTCCCCAGTGGGGCAGTTAGTAAATCAAGTCACCTTCTCTGAAAAATACAAAGGTTGAGGGTTTGACCTCCCTGAGTGGCCGAATCCTATACTTGCCAACAGTGTAATTCATGCATGTGCTTTGTTTTCAAGTGCGTATTGAGGTCGTATCAAGTCGATGATTGCTTACTCTGACCCCATGAAAATTTCCCATTATTTTTCTCTGCCAAAAGTGTTTTTGCTGCAATAAACACTTAGATTTGCTTACTTCACCTGGTCTCGATGCTAAATCTTCAAGTTCTCGGGCTGACTGCGTCTCATTATTTCAGCTTGCATTCATGAAAACCACATTTCATTAACAATAAAATAAGAAACAATCATTGAAACGCTCCCAGCCTGTTTAGACCCTGGTTGCTGCTACTTGATCTGTATTTGAAACAGTCCGATAATGAAGTTCAGGGCTGTCCTGACTGCTCTGCTAAGACTGTGTTATTTCTCTGCACTTAGACAGGCAGAGAGGATTAAGAAGGTTTGGGAGGGTCTGTCACCGCTCGCCTCAAGGTGAGTGACAAAATCACTACAACATCAGCATATTCCATTCTCTTTGTACCCAGTGGTAAGAGAGCTGGAGAGCCACTTTGTCAGGAGATCAGAACAGAGTTTTATTCAAATTAAAACTATGAGATATCTGGACAGGGACTTCCATAAGTCCAAAAAATGTAGTGAGCAGAAAAAGATTATCCGCCTCTTGCTCAACGCTCAAGCAGAGTAGATCTATTTTGTTGTAATGACACATAATTCATCAGGAGAACATTAAATCAAGACAACTTGTAAAAAAAACCCAAAAAAAACCAACCAAGTGGACTTGAAAAAAATGAAAAATGTTTAGTTTACTATTGTGTAAGAATTGTGTTGCCTTGTAATCAATGAAAATGTAAAAAGATTTATACCATAAAGTGGAGAGAATTAAATAATATAAATTAAATACTTTTAAACACATTTTCTGGGACACAATTTGGAGAGATTAATCACGTTAAAAATGTTAAATATATAAAAGGTCTCAGAGCGTGTGTGTGTGTGTGTGTGTGTGTGTGTGTCTGCAAGTTTCTGAGAAATTGAGATGTTTTTAATTGGCCAATGTGGTACCTACAGCTGAGGAATAGTCCCATCTCCATATTAAATATCTCGGCAAGTTGATAAGACCAATATTTTGGGAGCTATTAGTCATTTTGCAGTAGAGTACAGTGGGGTTGTACTGGAAATGCAGGACCATGCCCCGAAACAGCAACGACACATTTACGAACTTCAGTCCTTAGATATCGGAAATACTGTCCTTTATGTAATAACGTGTCTGTCTTGGCTTTTGTTACATTTAATCCTTATTCACTTCTGGCTGTTCATTGTATTAATGCTTTAAATGGGCCAAACTGACCTTGGAGAAGAAGAGGAGGAACTCTGTTAGCTGTACCTGCATTACTGTTCTTATCTTTGTCTCTGCAGTTGTAGATGGAGAAGACGTTATTCTGTCTATTGTTGGTTTTTGTGTGAATGTGTTTAGATATCGATTACTTCCTGTATGTGATGAATTTTACATTTGACACACGTTTGATCACATATTTGATCATTTTTGATAACTCATCTGACTGCTCTGCTCTGGTCATGGTTTTTTATAATACAGATGTGTGTCATTCTGTGTGACTTCTACAAAACTTCAGCAAAGCTCTGACTGTGGTATCTCCTCAATCGTGGCTCCTCTGGTCAGCCTCCTCAGTCCTCAGTCCTTGCTACCCACTCCTCAATGTGCTTTTAAGGGAATTGAGACATCCTTCAAGATGGTGTGCCGAGAACAATTTCCAGGTCACTATCAAACTTTGAGGAGTCGATGAGCCAAGCAGCTGAAGAACTAAGGAGGCGAAAAATAAGAAATTGAAAAGAGGCTCAGAAGAACATGTAACATGAGGCTGTAGGGACTTCGGAGCATTAAAGATTCAGCATGGGGTGTAATTTTTGCCGTTTCGTCCTTATGTGATTGGATAATTTTCGCTGGTTTGCTATGTAGCCTCGAGTGAGATACAGACGCTGTCAGGACTCCAGAATTAACATGAAGCGAATGATCAACCAGCTCTAATTGGAACAAGTGGTGCTAGGCACAACAAACCCCGCCCCTCGCAAACGTTTTACCTGATTTGCCCTATCTCTTATCATTGCGAAAACACATTTAACCTTTGACCTACATTCAGTAATTCAGTAATAATACTTCACTACTGTACTCGAGTATGTTTGGGGAGAATTTATACTTTACTGAATATTTTTTTTCTGTTAACTTTCACTTTTACTTCACTATAGTTCCTAACTCGATTAGATACCCCCACTCTGATGCATTTTTAATGCGGAGTATCGTTACGTGTTTCAAAAAACTAAGTCAAAAATAAATTTGATGTTTTCACTGTTGAGATTAGTAGTGACGGCCACAGAGTCAGGAAGCTGAGTGCAAGTGCAAGTGTGCAGCAGCGTTCATGTTCATGTTCATGTGGGGGCCCCAAGCAAGACAAGTCCCCCCCCCCACCCGTACCACACATCCATAAACACAAAATTTCACTCTGAATTACAACACTAATTCATGTCAAAAACTCATCAGCTATATTTACCAATATGTTATATTTGAACACAGTGACAGTAAAACGATAAAGACTGTAATAAATATTGACTGACTTTGGTGCATGAGGCTGGGGTTTGGGTCCTGGTCAGGGTGTGTTCCCCGTTTCTGATGCACTCACCACTGTCAGAAAGGCCATAAGGGGCTGGTGCAGTGCAGCTTGTGAAGTGGCAGGAGGTAGACACATCTAAGGTGACTCATCTTAAAAGGGTTAAAATGACACTTCATGGGGCCCAGCATTCCCAGGGGCAATGCATTAGATGGTAGCCGAACACTAAAACGACAGCACTCAAACACTCCGCCGAGTTACCATGAAGCGTTTGTTGTCTTTAAGTGTTCGTGGAGAAATGTATTTCACATTACTTTAAGAGAGTTGTTTCTTTTCTCCTTCAAGTTTTTTCTTCTTAGGTTTATTGGCGCCTAATGGCTATAGTCGTTTGGACACGGTGAAACCTCTTACTCCAACAAACTGACTAATTGCTTCATCCTGGGTTGCCAGGTTTTCATTACAATCACCGTTTTCACTGTTTGGCGTTTCCAGATCATCAACAAATCAAATGACATCTAGTCGCTTAGTTCGCTTATATGGCGGGCCGGCTGTGAGCAGTGGAATATTCCAAATTCTGACTGCGTTTGGTTGTTTTTACCATTTAGTCGTACTTTTGCTTTCGTTGCTCGAGTAGCTTTAACTGTACAGTACTTTTTATTCTTAAGTACAGTAAATACTAGATACATAAAGACTTTAACTTGAGTGGCATTTCAGTTGGTGAGTTGAACTTTCACCAAAGTCATTTTTTGGTAGAGTACCTGTACTTCTACTCAAGTGTGACGTTCCAGTACTTTACACAACACTCCTGTTTATCTACGTAGGCAGTGTGGGGCCACGTCAGAGCAGCTGCAGTGGTCAAGTGTTGGGGTTTTGCCTTGTGGGATGCAAGAATTCCAACCATTAACAAGACATAGTTGTCAGTTTTTCACTAAAATTCACACAGACCATAGTCATTAAAATCAAAGACTTATGACTTGAGTATTATGGGCTGACTGAGACATTAAAAAACTGCCTCTGCCCATAAATGGATAAATCCTGTGTTCTAATTCTCTTGTGCCATCCTCTTGTCTAGCACCAGCTGACACATCTCTATTATATCATGATGATGATGATGATGATTATTATTATTATTATTTATGATTATTTATAGCACATAAATTAAACTCCATGCTCCACTGAGATCCAAATTTTTAGTGAAATGAGTAAGATGTTGATCATAAGATCATTGTCTTGAACCAAAATTTCAGTTTAACATGATCCATCAAGGACGTTTCTTGAGCCATTTCCCAGTGTTAACATTCAAAATCAGTTTCGATTTGATTTGCAACCAACATTTTGTCGTTACGTGTGTCACCTCATATCTCGTCTTTGCTTCATTACATTAATGAAATGTCTGCATACATCCAAGGCGGAACACACAGAAGCAGATCTCATCAGTGGCTCTGAAGACAGAATGAAAATGCAGCTGTGAGGAGACACTTTCCTTTTGTCAGATCCACCAGAGAAGTGATTAATTGTGGAGCGATGGGTGGGATG
>JAPTYQ010000006.1:27778548-27790849 GCA_029814465.1 Ostorhinchus cyanosoma | reverse complement strand
GTGGCACCCCCGCAAACACATTCACATAAACAGTCACGTATCAAATGGCCAAACAGAACACTAAAGGAAGAAAAGAAATATACACAAATACAAAAATACAGACAGACAAAAAAAGACTCAAACCAATCTGTGTTGATTATTATGGTCCTAACGCTAACATTCTGGACCTCTGGTATAAGAAAGAAATCCCAGCATTTGGAATATGAGCATTGAGAAGACTAGTATGAATTATTTCTCATGTATTATTATGCAGGAGGATATTTTTTTTATGTCATTGCACTTTATCCACTGAACAAAACACACATCCAATTGAGTTTTCTGTGGTGACAAAAGCATGCACATCATGGACACTTATTTCAAGATCATCAAACATGGTAAGACGGTTTTTGTATGAAAGATATTTGTTTATATTCGATATGCTGTGCAACAGAAGGACGTAAATTCC
The DNA here is from genome assembly GCA_029814465.1 of Ostorhinchus cyanosoma. NCBI lineage: Eukaryota > Metazoa > Chordata > Actinopteri > Kurtiformes > Apogonidae > Ostorhinchus > Ostorhinchus cyanosoma. Next base: position 27,790,404 of record JAPTYQ010000006.1, on the reverse strand, counting down.
AAACCTCAGAAACACAACAAAAGCACTTTGTCAGCATGTCACCTCTTGGCTTAGAACTCACTAAAGATCTTGAAGACAAGGCTGTTTGCCCTTCATTAAAAATACCCAAGGATACAAGAAGATCAGTACATCTTGAATGTCCGAGGTCGTTCAGAGGTTGTGTAAGAATCATCCAACAGTGAATCACAGTCACGCAGGCAGAACTAAGAAAGAGACTGTATGTACCGTTCACCAAGATGGCTCATCAGTACAGACTGTAACATGTTGAATGGGAGATAAAGGCTGGCCAGACTGCGATTGTGCAAACCATACATTGAATACTCCTGCAGGTCAATGTGCATGGGCGTAAATGTTTACTGAAGAACATGGTTATGGAAGTACATCAAATCCAAGCTAATGAAACACACATCACCTTGTTCAGATCTGATGGAACACTACATGTTTGATGATGTTCTGATGTGCAGAAAAGTGTCTAGCTCAGGGAAGTCCAATCCTGGTCCCTAAGGGCCGGTATCCTGCATGTTTTAGATATTTCCGTCTTCCAGCATACCTGACGGTCGTTATCAGACTTCTGCAGAGCTTGATGATAGGCTTATCATTAGAATCAGGTGTGTTGGAAGAGGGCTACATCTAAAACAGGGGTGTTCAATCCTGGTCCTCGAGGGCCGGTATCCTGCATGTTTTAGATGTTTCCCTCTTCCAGCACACCTGACGGTTGTTATCACACTTCTGCAGAGCTTGATGATAGGCTTATCATTTGAATCAGATGTGTTGGAAGAGGGATGCATCGAAAATATGCAGGATAGTAGCTCTCAAGGACCAGGATTGGACACCCCTGATCTAAAACATGCAGGATACCAGCCCTTAGGGACCAGGATTGGACCGCCCTGGTCTAGCTCCTTCAGCCAAACAGTCAAACATAGCAGTAGTGGCATATGATGCTGCTGATACTTTTGAGCTCCAATTTATTATTGGAATTATGGATCCCACTAACTCCACTAATGGTTTGAGGGATAAGATGGTACCCTTACATTGAAAGCTTGGTCAAAGAGCTCTATCTTAACATGACAATGAGCACCGTAAAGATTCAAGATACAAGACAGCTGAAAGTACATTGCTGGCTTTCTGAAGAAGTGGCCGCACATTTTTTCTGGTTGGAACCCAGTCAAGAGCGTACTGAAAGGAAGAGTGGAAGAACATTGGAGAAAAGACCCGTGCATCTCTTGCCCTTTCACAATCTGTTTTTGGTTGTACAATGCACCACAGAACCATCTACTCTGTAATGCTCTTCCTGCCGGTCCCTCCACTATTTCACACTTTTTTTAAAGACAAAAATATCCATCTGCAACTTGTGGTGGAAGCAGTGTACCGCAACATTATCCTAACTAATGTAATCAATTATCTCTACAATAGCAATATTTACTTCAAGGACTTCATGTATCAATATTCAGTAGCACCACTGTCGGCCACTTTAATCCACTACTGCCGCTGTTGGTCACATGATTTGGTTCCTAATAAATGCTCCGGCCATGATCAGTGGACCTGTGCACTGCGTACAACATTGCACTGAATGAGCTCAACGCAGTGACCTTGATATCTAGGCTCCGACTGGGAAAAGAATGAAGATTGACAGAAATGTAATGAATTGTTTGGGAATATTAAGTGCCATTCTCAGTGACATTGGATTGCAGTTTAGAGGGGATATTATTCTAAAATTGCCTACTGCAACTGTAAAATGTCTATCCGGGATTCAAAGTCACCCCATATAAATGACATAAGGCTAAAGAGAAGAAAATAAATGGCTCGAGGTAATATTACAACCTGTGATGAAGAGCAGCCAATTCCCTTTTTGATTTAATAAACTGGAGATACTGTTACTGGCCATCAACCCAGACTTTAAGTGTATTACTGATAGAGGTTATGTTTCTGTGTAATTGTCCAAGAGGTGAAAGACGTTTCTATACATACCAAGAGACAAAGCAGTGTTTGCCTGCTTTGCTAGATAACTATTCACCCCCCAACTATTTTTTTCTGTGGCCTAGATCACCTCTATATTGAACCAAGATTGCTTCTTGATGACACTGTTCTCACTTCTCAATCTCCACCACTCTGAACTACATATATTTTGGCAAGATTTCCAATGGAGTGAAAGACAAAAGTAGAAGCAAATGGGAAAGATGTGTTGTGCATATATGTTTTTTTTTTTTGTGGAATTGCTCTTTTACTCCTGGTTTTCAATAGGAAGTCGACATTGAAGGAAAGAACCCCATGAAGGATTGTGAAACTGTCACACTTACTTTTCTGAATAAACACTGAGGAATTTATCAAAAATATTTCTGTAACTTTTGAACTATTCATACTGCCCACTATTGATAAAACTATTGATAAAAAAAATAATATTGCCTGATGGATGGTTCAGGGACTGAAGGGGAACCATTTTTGATGCCCTTTCAGGAAATTATCGCAGCCACACTCTGAAGGCACCTTTAAAAAATCACAGTGAACTCTACAAAGGAAATTGCCCTGTGAAGGTCCATCATGCAGAAAGTACAATAAAAGTTCTGTTTATCATGAGTTTGCAAAAACTTTCAAAGTCCCTGAAGTAAAAAGTGCCGGCAATAACTACTGTTGCTTGGGTTAGAAGGTTTTCTTTATGTAAATATCATTTCTAGGTAGTATTATTACTCTTTTATGATCCTCCATCATAGGTTTTAACACACACAGATGTCCTAACTCACTTATTTTCTGCAGTCAAATGTACTTAACTGTGGCTGTTGTAATAAGCTAGTTATATTACCAATTATTTTTGTGTTAAGTCAGACCAAAGCATGATGCAGGCACCTCAGGTAACTGATTCCCAGCATGCAGTGCATTGTATCCCATAATGAGATTGAGACAGATTTAAGTAGAAGATAATTATGAATTAAACATGTAATCCTAATACTCCAACGGCAAAGAAAGATGTGTCTCCAGATTAGTTTTTCATAAGGATTTACAATTTGCAGGTGATACTTTTCGGAAACGCAGACCTGCATTGGTCTGATATGCCTTCAAGACAGGATTTGATTCAAAGGATTCCCCATGAGAGACACTGGAAATGGGTTGCATAATTTAGTTATCCTCTACAGTGGCATTCAGGAAAAGTCAACTCTCTTATAGCTGTCTAACTCAACTTCATCACATTTACTCTCTGTGACACGGCCCACTTCAACAGCAGCACAACACACTCTCACAGTTTATTTTATTCAGTATGCACTCTGCTCTATACAAGCCAGATTCCAATTTCCTAATTACTCTCCCTCATAAGAATTCACTGTGCTTGTCCTTTCCACTCAACCTGACACACTGTAGAAATAGTTTAACTGGCAAGAGTTCAGGGAGTGAGAATAACACTCACCACCTTCATCTCCATTTATCTATTCCTAATACATTTTGCATTAATGCTAATATTTGTAAATAGCTTGCTGAAATGCAGCTCAGTGTTGTTTGCTGAAATGGCTCACTGTTTGCGGATACGCTGAGCATAATACATGGTTGAGATAGCTCCAGGTGGTAACGGCAAGGTATGAGCGAGTGTGAGAGAGTTAGAAGAAAAGGAGTAAAACTGAGGCTGCCTGGCACCAATACAGAATGGACGGACAGGCCTGGCTGGTCCAATTATACTTGAGCTGAGGTCGGAAAGAGTGTGAGGTATTAACACATGCATTCATGTCACCTTGAAGAACTGGACCAGTCTCTCTTATAGATTAACTGCTTACAGTAAGCAATTTCACACTCTTATGTTAAATTATAAAGTTTCTAGTTTTCTGTGGAAACTTAAGTGGCCTCATGACCCTGTAGTAACATTACCATCTTTGAAGGTTATATGTAGTATTGATACTTGAAACTCTCCACAGTAAGATGAGAGTTTCTCTTTTCACTAATGGTAATGAATATTTGTATGCAGCGCTGGAGAAAATAAAGTCTATCATATCATATCAGAACATACTGTACCTTTCACACCAACACATCATTGAATTAATGCAGCTGCACAGAGTGTTTCACTCACTGAATAAGATATAAAGTTAATTGTTCACACATATCTGTATTAATGTTATCAAGTTTTTTTCTTCAAACTACAACTCCCTGTTTGTTATTGGTCAATTAAAATAACATAGTTTCCTACAATCTTCAAATGCTGTGCAGCTGATAGTTTACATTCTAGCTCAATTAGCTTAGCTCTGTTTTTAGACTGAAAACAGCCTCAGTAAAACCATAAATCCCTTCTGTTTTCTGTACAGTTTGTGTTATCGACAGATGCATTAAAGATCTGTTTGGAATCCAACAAACAAGGTCAGAACTGTTACAGTTCAATCTGAACCATGGATCAACAAATGGCAACTTAGCAAAGATAATATCACATCACACCACACTTTATACCTTCATAAGCGTCATAATCAAACTCGCCTGTTTAGTTTAAACGCTGCTATTTCAGCATCAAACTCAGTTCTTTCCATTTAGAGCTGTATCCAGTGGTGAAAATAACAACAGGGCTTCTTGCTTTTATCATCATATCATTTTCTTTGACTCTAAAAGGTTTTTCTTAGTGTCAGAGTTCTCTCAATGTGAGGCATTTGTTTTCCTCTCCATGGAGGTCTGACTACTACTCCCCCTAGCGGTCACATAAATCTATCGCACTAAAAGCATTGCATGAATATATTCAGCTCATATTTCTACTACGTAATACATTAACACCTTCACATAACGTCAGAACTTTTTATTCCTATCACTCTTATAATTTTAAGTCATTTTTAGATATATTAAAATAGAAATTCTTTACCATAATACTGGAAGGTCTCAGAGCATCTGTCTGTGTATCTGCACGGTTCTGAGAAATGGAGATGTTTTTAACTGATTAATTTGGTATTTACAGTTGAGGAATAGTCCCATCTTGACATTAAATATTCATGTTGCTAAGCAGTTGCCAGGGGGAGGGACAAGAAGCAGGCTTGCACGTCAGGAGACAATGGGCGGGATCAGTGTTGTCCTCCGGTGCTCAAACACAGGAGGTCATTCAGTGTTGTCGTCTTAGGCAAAAATGGCAAGTTGATAGGACCAATATTGTGGGAGATGTTAGTAATTTTGGAATACAACATCCTTACAGTCACATTGCTATGCCCATGATGGTTGATGGGAAGCGCAGTACCACGCTGCAAGACAGGAAATGAAGTTAAAAACAGAAACGACACATTTAATAACTTCAGTCCCTAGATATTGGCATTACTATTGTTATTTAAATTTTAAATGATGATTCACCAAACTGTTTTTGTGTCAGCCCTTATAGAACATACAATAATATCTTTTCCCAAAAGTCAGCTCCCCTCAGCATAAAAACTGCCACATCTAGAACCTGTGGATTCCCACAGGTCAATGCGCTAGTTCTACATATAGCCACTTTCATTTGTGACCTATATTTAGCCTGAAACATGTAATCATGACATGTAATTGCGTCCTGCAGAGAAAACTGGTAGGGCTCACGCTGTAACTGCAACTACACTAGAGAATTGCTAAAAAAGTTGGCAGGGGATTGGGAGAAGAAGGGATGGAAGTGTCAGACAGGACCTGTTCAGTCACATCCTCAGGACAGAGGAAAATTGATAGCAGCACCAAATTACAAGACACTAATGCTGATCATATGAGGGTCTGAAGGGGTTAGTTTGAGTTTTTGTAATGCTGTGAGCAGGAGTGGTGACAAAATGTATTTTAGCCACCCAAAAAAAATCTGTATCATTCTAAGTGTCTGCCAGATTTAGAATATTTTCACAGCTTAACTTTGATGTCAAACAACCCTTTTTGACGGGTAGCTGAAACCCTAAAGTGCTCTTCAAAGCCACACTACTCCTACAAAAGCAGCAATTTACCTCATTGAACCGCCGCTTCCATCAGTTTGTTCGGTGTATTGATCAGTTTGCTTTTGTCAGTGTGTAACATTGGTGTTTTAATGTATCAGTTAAGTGCCATACTAGTATCTTATGTAAAATGATTGTATAAATGATTCATTTTCATCACAGGTCTTCCACACAGAATATGAGCTTTTATCGTCTAGATGATGCAGAATCTCCCACTGAAAAGTAAACATTTTTGTTGATGCCTCTGATGTTCAAACAGTGCTGCTTGGCTGTAGGGGTTGTGCAGTAAATTTATGGTGCTTTTACTATAGAGTGTGTGCAATCTGTGGAATTTGTTTTTATATTATGGCTTGTGTACAAATGTGTTATATGCACACAGTATGTTTTTTTTTATAGTTTATCCTACCATATCATATCAAATATACACTGGTAATGCTGACTAATATGTACCTTCTTTATAATTTGTTGTCGCGCTGTCCTCCTTTACATCAGCGTTAATTGGGTTTGTGTGGATGCATGGCTCGAAGGCCAAGGCAAGTCTTCCTACATTGTCGGACAATAAAGTCAATCTTGAGTCTCGAAATGATTATTTTTCCCAAAATATAAATTATTAACATCAGCATTGACATGTTTAATCACAGTAGAGTCATTTACTTTAGCTCACAGCTAAAAAAAAAAAAAAAAAAAACAAGACTCAATGTTTTACTGTGGAGTACCTCTGTAAATCCTAGATACGCTTATTACTATGCATGGATGCTTCAGAACGGCAACACCTCTATGCTCACAGAGGATGGAAAGTACAAAACATTTGCATTCCATTCATAAGCCTGTGTGGGTGTCTGGTGTTCAAACACAGGCTTCCTCTTTTAGTCACAAGTAGAGAGAGATCCCTGGACTTTTCATTGTCCAACCTGATTTCTTTTCATTGTGTGAACAGAGACTAAATACATTCTCCGAGCTCGTTCAGGAGATGCCAACTCCCATTTTTGCACAGTTTTAACCAGTCTGATTCTTATGTGAGCATGATATGAGAATCATCAACTTGCTTCTCATTTACTTTCGGATCACAATTATTTATTGTGTACAGCAGTGCACGGATGATTGTGAGCATCCACAGGATTTACAGTGAAATAGTACTTTGAACATGTGTGAAGCTCTGTGAAGCTGATAGCATGACATGAAGTATTCCTTTCAACGCTCACTGTCTGTGTTTTGTGATTATATATGACTGAGAGTGTGCATACATCAGAAACTAACCCCAGTAATCAGCTACTTTTATTAGAAGCTGTGCAGTGCATAGGTTTTTTTTATATTACTGTGGGAGCAGGTGGTTTGTCATTTGGACTGATCGATATTTGATCTTTTTGTTTGTTGCATTGAGACTCAATAAAAACAAAAGGGGGCAAAATAACAGCTAGCTCCTTTGGGGCATCAAGTAGCCCCCAAGGCAGACAGAAAAGCCCTTTAAACTGATCTCCAGGAAGCACAAAGGCCATAGAATTGTGGTTGAAGATGGAGAGGCTGCAGAATGGATAAGGGGAAGAGTAGAGGAGGAAATTACAAAGCAGGGAAGATTTGTTGGGAGAGATCCTAATATATTTTATGAAGAACAATGCACAGTATGTTGCCATGTAGCAGTGAAGAAACATTGCTACGGCATAAAATGTAGCTTTAAGTCAATCTTTTATGAGTATTTTTCAGATTTCGTGCCTCTACTTTCACTGATGCTGCGTTCGATGTTTGGTGACTCCCCAGAGGACGAGGCCCTTTACAAATTTCACTGCAGTATTGCAACACATCGGCCACGGTGATGCACTTACATAAAGAACTGACCTGTTTTCCAGTGGCTACCGTAAAATTTCTTTATCAATACTTATTTTAGAAATGCTATTAAATATCAGGGGAAAATTGTAAGTTCTCCACCCTCTTGCTTTCTCTCTTTATGGATCCTAGTCGCAGAAGTGTCAAACATATGAATTACATCGACCAAAAAGATGACACTGGTGAGCATATACATAACAATTTTGCTGTCCACAATATCGAGAAGGTCATTAACGAATAAATAACGTCTTCTTTCTGCTTCTGGGATATTAAGTGGTTTTTATGCAGGCGGACCTTGGTTTAATGTAAATATTTATTTGTAGCCGTGCTTCCCTTGATTGATTTTCTGGCAACTCCTTTTTCTAGAAAAAACAGCTGAGGGCTTTTGTGGCATTGTTAAACACAACTACAGCCACAATTCCATACAAACCAATGATGACACGGGAGTCTGTCTATTGAATTTTTTTTTTTTTTTTTTTTTTTTACATGCAGGCCCCATTGTCCTCAAAATACAGCCAAGCCTGCATGAAATTGCAGATGCATTACTCTGGCTAAATTACAGCTTGCGGGCTCAACTGGCGCTTCCTAAAATAGATGAGAGACAAGGGGTCAGTTACACTTTTGTCATCCAGTGAGTAGCTTCTCATTCGAAGTCTGTTCTACCTACTTATGTCAGTGGAGACAATTCCCGCATGTGTGATGGGCACGAGGGCTGTCGCTTTGATTAATGAGACAATAACATTTAGAGCCACCATCCAGTTTATTCTCCTTCGGATGTGTCCTCCTGAACTCTCCTCTTTTAGCCACCATATATTATTTTAGGAGTCTTCAGGTGTCTAGTGATGCTGGAAGAGAGTATAATTGACAAAAATGGTATAGTAAATTTACACCTCTTTCACTTTAGACTTGCTCTAGACTTAATATGGGCTCACACACAAGGGATGAGATGGTACAGTGTGTGAGTTTTTGGGGTCTATATGCAGCTATTCATAGGTTATTCTTTAGAGTCAAAGCCATTGTCGGTTTTATTATCAATTCACCGTATGTGCCAGACATACAGAACAACTGAAAAACTATTTTTCTCTAAGCCAGAGTATGAGGGACATACACAGACCCCCAAACATACATAATATAAAGAGGTCATTTATAAAAACTCTGTGCCTGTTTATAATATTGACTTTATTTCCATTGCATTAATAGCTGCATGGTTGTTGCAGCTTAGCGATGTAGCAGCAGAGGGTCATCAAGTGCAGATATTGATCCTGAGTTTTGGTTTGGCATGGGAGTGGAATTTAGTCCAGAGTCCTTGGAGGTGGACAAGGGTGGGAGAGAGGGGATGGAGTATAAATATATACATGTAAATACACATCCATAGTTGTGCTGTAGTTTCCATGCACAGATGTTGAAACTGGTGCTAGAGTAAGAGCTGAAGATAGTTTTATTTTAGGATACTGCCTATTCTGGAGCCTTTAAGGTGCAATGTGGTAACAAGAGGTGTTTCTGAAAGTCAAGAAAGGATCCTGCAAGTACTCTTTTCCACAAAGCTACACCATCAGAGGACTGTTCCAATATTTAGGACCTGACTGAGACCTTCTCTTGGGCTGTTGTGGAATATCTTTGAAAACTCTCCAGACTGTTTAACCTCTCTGCAGAAGTCTATCAAAAAATACCACTAAACAAAAAAGAACTGCCCACAACTGCAAATAAGACCTCAGCAAAGAACAAGACAGAGGCAAAATGCATTCAAATATAATTACATGATATTACTAGGCAAGGCAAGTTTATTAAAATTATATAGCGGATTTCATATGCAGTGATTCTAAATGAATAAATAAACCCCGAGCAAAATAAATGATAGAAGATTGACATAATTGGGAAAGAAAGCACAGAATATATCGAATTACAATAATGGAGAGTAATATGATTAAAGAAAGACTGAAATGATTAAAAGATAATGTACACTGCTATTAAATATCATTCAGTCACACAATGAAATGGGATTAAATTGAGAGTTCAATCACAGACACATGAAAAGAGAAATCATTTTAATTGGATTTAAAAATATCTACATTTGTGGTGAAGCTGAGTTTGTTTCATGTTGCAGGAGAACAGGTAAACACTGCGTTACCCTTATTGTTGTCCTTGTAAATGTATTCATTAGTTTTCTACTAAATACTATTGTTGTTTGTCAGTTTGTTACTGAACCGCTGATTTGGGGGGCGGGACCTGTCCTGCACTGAAGCTGGACTGTTTTATTCAGGCATGTTATTGATCGCTTGCAAAGGCCTGATCTATGAGCTACTTGACCATGAGAAACGCCCAATGTGAAGAAAGTTACATGTGATGAGTGTTTTTTTATTTGCAGTCTCAATACATGTTGATTATTTCGAGATCGCATATTGTTAAACAACCGGTGGTTAGACTAAGATTTTTCTGAATGTCATGTTGTACTCAGTGCAACTTTTTGAGCTCTTTTAACAAAGAAATGAACAGAAATGTGCATATACTATTCTTTTTTTTTTCCCCAATTATATATTTATTGAGATTTTTATAGGCTATATGTACAAAATAGGACTGTATAAACAATCAAACAAACAAAAAGGCACATTTAAAATCAATGTCTGAATTCATGAGAGTCCTTCCAGATGATGAGTAGTGTTGTTCGAATACAGTGTATGATTGTGGATAATTATGACGTTCCATGCTCTCCTTAACTGAAAGTGTCTTCTAATCTTCCGTGTATTGTTAAGACCAGTTACTTTTTGTTATTGTTTTTGCACCAGTTCAGTATCTTAGGCAGGACTCCCTCATAAAAGTGGGACTTCCTTGTAAAATAAAGGTAGAATAAAATAAATAAATAAATAAAATGTACAGAAACTTAAACTCACAACATGAGAAAACAGAGTAAATAGAATGTTTATTACCATTTTGCCAGTTGGATACTGCAGCTACTATGAAGAAAAGCCCTGAAATGCAGCGTACAACTGCAGACATTGACATTTTATTGATTCATATTTTATACCGTTTTCACCTTCTGGTCTTAAGTAATTTCTTACCTACATTTATTCCTCCACTCATCCTCCGTAAAGTGAAAAAGAGTTAAGTTAACCTGTCTGAGTGGATCTCAGTTCTGTTTGAGTGTCAAAGTGGGAGGCAGAGGAGAGTCTGTGGAGCCTTCATGCTCTTGTGTATGTGTATGTGTGTGCCTGAGTCATGTGTCGAATGTGTGTATGTGCATATATGTGTGTCTCGGAGGCTGTCAGGCTGAAAGCAGGGCAGTGACAGGTCCTGACTGTGAGATTGACAAGCCTACTGGGAGTTGGACAAGAGATGGATTTGGCTGCACTAATTGAACTGTAAAAGCACTGAAGCTTTCAAAGGAGCCAGACTGAGCACTATTTTCACTTCAGATATATTAAAGTGCCCTAGTGTGTGTTTCTGTGTGTTTGGCTATTTGTATGTTATCATATCGTTCTCCTATATGTATTCTGTCAGTGTTGCTGCCATAAAGAAAAGACCCTTTGATTGAGATTTTACCTTCCTGTTGGTGTAAATTGATTCTGACAGCCTGTACTCAAACCCCATGCTTCAGACCTGACAGTTTCAGCTTTAGATGTTATGTTACATTTCCTATTTATCAGCATCCTTAAAGTCTGACTTCATTAGTTATATGTTAGTGGAAGATCTCATAGGAAGTGTGAGCTGCAGACTGTGATATCTAAAGTTTTTGTAATGTTTAACACCAAATATCACTTATTGCGGGTCACCATGCAAGGCTGCACTTACACAGAACATAGCCTTCTTCTATGACAGGTTGATGAATCTTTTATATGTTTATCCATTTTAACTGCACGGCTGGTGTATTATTAAAGTGCTGGTGTGCAGCTTATATTAACCCTCTCAGACAGGGCAGAGACGGGCCAGGACAGGGCAAACTCTCTCTCCCTCTCTCTCCCTTATATCTCTCTTACATCTATCATCTGTTCATCCGCTGATGTCTGTTTACTGGCCTTGTCTCTATCCAAATCTGCACAGCCTCTTATCCTAAGTCGTAGTTGCCTTTTTGCTCCACGCTACTCCTCTGCAACGTCCTTCTCTGAGCCACCCCACCTTCGATCTTCAGTGTGCATGTGTATATATATATATA
>JAPTYQ010000006.1:27753190-27778339 GCA_029814465.1 Ostorhinchus cyanosoma | reverse complement strand
TATAAATATAAGCTGTCAAAGAGTCCCTGTGCTTTCTCTTCGTCTCTCAGGAGCTATCTATCAAGATGAGCCGGGTCTGTCTGTCTTTTTGTTTCTCTGTATGTGCGCTTGTGCCAAGAGACCCAGTCCTCCTCATGGACGCCCTTTTGAGTCTGAGTGTGTTTTGGCCATGGAGCTCTGACAGAAACTTTAGAGGGCCTGTCTGGAACAAGACAGTGAAGGGAAATTGAGAGGGCATTGAAGAGGTTATGAATCCCCGTACCGAGTCCTCCTCTCCTGACAGGCAGCTCATCCCTCCTGGCTTCCAGTCAGTAGCTGAAAAGGACGTGAGGGATAGTCAGGATGAATGTGTCCCAGCTGGAGGGATGGCTATGAATGGCGACACTTTTGAAACAGCTCCCACAAAGGATAGTAGAGTGATGAAAGAGTTAGGACAACAAACTATAATGGCTGCATGTTTATGTATATTTGTTTCTGACTGCGCAGGAGACAAAGCCAGAGAAAGATGTGACGAGTGCTGAAGCATCACAAAAGGCAGGGCAGATTATGTCTGGAAATCCCTGCATACATGTGTCAGCATTATGGGTGTGTGGTCTGGGTGTGAGAGAGAATAAATACAAGACAGGCCATATTAGGGCATGCTGTTTCAGTAAGCTGTGAGTCAGAAAGGCCGTAGCATCTGCCATACCTTTTCCCCAACTTGCCAATTGTAATCCACCCTGCCTGGCATTAGGTTCTGGTTACGTGACTCTGTCCATCCCACCTGGGCTCCGGGAGGAACACAGTATTCCCTCCACAGACAGGGTCTATTGATTGTTATGTCAGAGGCCATATTATACCATCCCCCTCATTGTACAGGCAGAGGTTTTATTCAGTCGGTGTAGGACTGTGTGTACAGCCAACAGATGACATTTAAACCGTAGCTGGTGCAGGCCTGCTGGATTTAAAGTTGACAGCCTTACAAATGGATGTTTTACAGATGGCATTTCACTCTTGGCTTATTAACACTATTAAAACACAGCATGTTCACATGAGCTGAAGGCCAGTCGTGTTGTTTTGGTTAGATATCGACTCAGTTTAGGTGTGTCAATATTGCTCATTAGGAGAAGCCTTTCTAAAACTTCGTGGGATAGCACACAGCGTTGTCGTCAGTCAGAGAATAACTCAAGGATGTATAGCCAAGCATGTAATTCACTTGATTTACAGAAGTAGTTACATCCTTTTTACAGAGTACATAAAGGTCAGGCTTGTGTTCAGTAATGCATGCAGAGCCCTTAGAGAACTGCCACAGCCAAAAAGTTTTACAGTCAGTCCTCAGGGAGCATGAGCTACAGTACCTATTAGCTGCCAACCTGCTCTTTCCTCCTTAGCAAATCAGCCAAGCACAGAGGCTCATTTAGATCCCATTTACAGAAGAATCAGTCATTATTGTCATGGTATTAACCACCTTGATACACACCACAGCTCAAAGACATGTTCAAATTGGCTTAACATACATTCGAATCCCTTTATGTATAGCCCCCAGGGTATTTGATGGTCTGCTCACGTCCATAGGCAGATGATAAGGTTATATGTGGGAAGAAAGGATTGTATTTGATTGTAATGGAAATGTGATTATTAAATATAAATAGGGAAGAAATAGCTGTAGACAAAAGCAGATGGTCACAGAAAATAACCATTTAAATTGCTTTTAGCGATGCAAGACATTTCTGGACACACGGCATTGTCAGATGGTCGTGTCTCGATTGTTGAACTGTGATTTACATAGAAAACATGTGCCCAAAAAAAAAAAAAAAGATACTAACAACACTTTAAGATTGGCCCCGCAGGCGCATAGGCATTTAATGATGCCCTCAAAGCAATTCAATGAATCAAGCACAATGTACTGCCCTTTTACCTGTTGTTTTGTTTACTTAATTGTAAACAAAAGAACACCATGGGATAGATTTATTCACACCTAAAAATGATAATTATCACTGAGAGGCATTTTAATAAATTAAAAAGTCTAACGGAACGAATGCATAATGAGTAGTCTGAATAATGCAAAATCACTCTAAAACACAAAAAAACATTCAAATCTATAATTTCCTTCATTGCCTCAATCAGTCCGTTGCAAAAATTAATAATGCAACTAAAGGACTTATTGTAATTTATTCTGGTGCTTTACGTAATTCTTCCCATTCATGTCCTGCATTGAAATTAGCTGTTATAGCTTTAGCTAGTTTTCTTCATCTTGATATGAATACATTGACATAAAATGCACAGGCGATAGTAGCTCATATATAAGGTGCTACTGTATATTGTGGGTTTGCTTTTTTTTTTTTGCATTTTATTACCAAACTCAAGCCTCAGTGAACATTGATGCATCTGCAAATGCATAATCTGTTCCTAGGGAAGTTAGAAAAATGTCAAAATCTAGTTCTAGAAAAGGTTTTTTTTTTATTGTAATAAGATAGTTTGAGTAGCTAAGCTGTGTCGCTGTTAAAATATTCCAGTACTTCATGAGAGGTAATAGCTTGCCAGAACAGTTTTTTGCTGTGGTTACTCGCTGCATAAAGTAATACTGCTAATATTGCTCAGGTGTTTTAAACCCCTTCTCGCTCATTAAAGTTGTGACAAGAAAATGGGTGATGCTGCAAGGTTAAACTGTTAAATAAATAAACTAATGATTTTAAAGTGCATCTATTTACATTATTTAACTCAGTCTATTATTCATTTATCTGTGATTTTCAAAGTTTTGATTCACCAGAAAAGCCTGTTGGCTATGTTTGTCATCTTGGGGATTCCATGGAGACTGTGTGCTCATTTCACAGTTTCTGTTTGTGCATCTTGGAAAGGGTGTTTTCAGGTATTTTCTACCGCAGCGGGTAAGAAAAACAACTCAGGTATGACATTTTCATTCACATAATCAAGAAAGGACAGACAGGGGATGAGTAAATAAATGTAATTCAATGGCAGCGCTAAAAAGGTGATGAATTGCTGTGGTAGTCCTGAGGCATCCGAAGGGAATGCTGGGGTTAAGGTGAAAGCTGGAAAAAGTCACCTCCACTATGGGCAAAGAGAAAAACACAGACAGTGACAGAGGACGTAGGTGTGGGGGAGAAAAAAAAGAGGGACAACAAAAGGAGACATCAATTGGGAGTGAGGGAAAGTGGGATGCTGCCATTACCCCTGAGAGGACAGGTGTGGACGACGATTAAGACTGAGTTTCACTGGCAGCCATCTGGAAACAAACCTCGCATCACCCACGAGGGATGGGACATTTGCAACCGTCCACAGCTATGTACACATGAGCCCATACAGACACATTCAAAAAAAAAAACCCTCACACACACAAAGCAGAGCGTTCACGACCGTGTTCCTGGGGTAAAACAAACAAACTGCGCATTGATGCCGCAGCTGATGTTGAGGCGAGAAAGATGCTGGAAATAAAATATGAATACAATAACATTTTCTTCCATTTTAGATCTTTCTGTTGCAGCTCTGGCTCCCACTCAGACACAGTCCCAGCCATAGGTCTCACTGTGTCTGTCCTTACAACTCTGCTGGCTCAACCCAAATAATTTCCCTTCCTTTCTCAGCTGCAGGGTAATAAGGGAGCAGGAAAAAGAGGGAGAGAAAGAGGTAGACTCTAAATGAAAACCAGCCCCGGTTTAACATCTTCTCTTTCTAGGGCACAGCTAAGCTTTATTGGATTTTTTTCTACTACTTTCCTCAAATCAGAAAGAATTTTCTCATAACCTTTGGCACATGTGCAATGTCAAAGTTAATCATTTTCCATGTCGAAATATACTATACATGAAATTAAAATGCAAAGATGAGGACAAAAAATAATTTAGTATCTGACAAGTGTTCCATATTATCCGGTGGCTCCACCTTATCCTCTTGTTCTACAAACTGATGCAAAGAAAGCAGAGACTTGATCTCTGCTCTGCATCTTAATGCTACTTTAATCAGAAGATATATAAGATATGGGAATCTCATTAACCCACTTCATACCCACCCTCATTTTTGTTACATATACAAGACGTTAATAATAATCCTCAAGCTCTTATTTGTCATTTGAGAGCAATAATGCAGTTAAGGTTAGGTTATAAAGCACGAGGGTCAAGAGCCAAGACCTTAAAGCACAGAGCAGATCAATGACGAACGGTAAAGAGCACAGGCATTTTAATATTCCGCCGATGAGGTCACATTTTAATTCATTACAGTTTATACAGACCCACTTAAAGCAAACGCATAAACCTTCAAACATGCAACGATGACATTCACACACAGCCATTTGTCAATCCATTTGTGTTCCCTTCGATAACATTGTAATATAATTTGCTGAATGAGGAGATATAATAAGTTAAAGGCCATCCATAATTGCCTCTAATAGCCTGCAGATGATTGCACATTCTAAAGTGTTGCCATTTTTATTTTATTGCACTGTCTGCGCATTAATTCTGGTCTCATTTTTGAGAGGATTCTATATGTGAGGATTTCGTTACTATAGTTATAATATAACACAGAAATTAAACACAATTAAGCCTCTATTTATGTATTTGCATCATTATGTAGAAATTGGAGTACATTGTCTTACGGGGATAGTGGTCTACTGATATTTCTTAATGAAATATAATTGTCCACATAACATATATATCATGGATAACCTCATGCAGTGTTTTGATACTTATGTGATACTGAATTGTCCCTATTGGCCTCGATAAATGAATAATTGATGAGGATAATAATAGTGTCAATAAAAGACATTAAACAGTCTGACCAGTGCATTAACTGCAAAGCTGCATTTGAATCAGCTTATATAAAGGCTCATTTCCTGCTTGCTGACCTCCTATTAATGGGTAGTTCATCATCATCAGGCCAGAATCCTTGCAGCCCAAAAAGATGCTTGGGTAAGTCACTGAGATGGAAAAACAATTCATTAAAAAGTAATAGTTCCAATCAGAATAGGCTGTTTTAAATGAAGTAAAACAGATGGTGTGCATGGTGGTGCAGTGAGAGCTGATATTTGGAATATCCTGCATGTTTTAACAGTTAGCAGTCGTTCAAATAACTGATTCTTCACTGTAAATGAATAACTGAGTTCAACGCATAAACCTGTCTTCAAAACTCTGTCTCAGTAAGGAAAATAATAGTACGGAATCATGAAATTCAGTCACGCATGCAGGGAAACTGCAGCCCTGAAACTCACACTAAGTGTTGCTCTAAATGGAGACACATCATTGGGCACAGTTTTTTTTTTTTTTTTATGTTTGTTTAATTCATACATCACAAACATTACTCATCGTTCTTTATGGTTATTGATGGACTTCATAGGAAAATCTCAAAATAGTCTTACACCTGCAACCAAACAAGCCCTTTGTGCCTTGAGCAATTACACACATTTTACACTTAAATACACTCAGGAATCTGCACGCCGGAGCATTTTGCACCTATTACGTTTTGTGTTTCACACGGAGGTTGTCTGAGATAATGACACTCAAAGCATCCTAAAGGTTCTTGTCATTTGGGCTGCACCTGGAATTGAGCTAGTCACTGTTGTTACCGTGGATAACAAGGTGTTGTACATATGGGATGCATAAGGGGTGACAGGTTTAATACTTGTTAAATGTTTATTTTTGGTGGATTTCTAGTTTTGCTGAGCCGCACACATATACATGCTTTGTTAATTCTGTGTCAGTGCCTGCAGATTGGTATGGGACTATCCACTATTGTTATGGTATTGGGATTAAAGTTGTCTGGGTTGGGGTTTTTTTGTTGGTTTTTTTTAGCAAATCCCTCTTGTCTTGGGTGCCGAACACAGCAATATATTACCAGGACAATGCTTTATAACATGCATGTGAGGATGCATGATGTGGAATTAAAATGACTAAATCCTTACAAAAGAAATGTAATGTGTCTCTGTCTTAATTAGCCATTTATTGGAGTGTAGCTGCAGGTCAGGTCAGAGTTCAGAGTTGTTTTTCACATGTCGATGGAGACGAGAAGGGTAACAAGAACATAGTAGAAGGAAGAAGATGACAATCCAGTGAACTGGACTACTAGTTTATTAGTACTAACTAGGACTATGTCAAATATCGTGCTGACTTGTGCACAATAGTCAAAAGCCCCTGATATTCCTTCTGATTCAGATAAATAGTAATTGTTTTCAGTCTAATGGTCCGATTAATTTTGAAATGACATCATGTGCATCACTAAACATAATAGGAAAATAAACAGTCCTACGTTATACATACTGTAAATAATGACTTGAGGTGAAAACAACATCTCCCATGAGACCACACTGCTTAACTACATCATCTGTTACTATGTCTTTTATTATTTGGATTGAGCGACACCATCGTAGCAGAAATGACACAATGAGTGATTAATCCAGCGTGATTAACCTAGAATTCTACATTTGATTTTACAAACCGTGTCTGCGTTTCAGTTGACGCTGGTATTTCTTGAGTGTTTTGGGGCTATGACTTCAGCTCTGGACTTTGTCATGTTTGATACGTGTCATTCTGCTTACATGTGTATTTTGACAAAGTATCATGGACTGCTGGCTGAATCACCCGTCTGCTGAGGCTGAGGTTAATGTCAGAAGCATGTTCATCCTCATGTCCACCAGTGTACACACTGTTGACGTGTCCTTGAGAACGATGCTCAGTTTCCACAGATGCTATAAAAAAATCTAATGTAAGAGCTTGAAAAAATGCCAGCCACATTCATTATACCTCGTCCGGTTTTTAATAATCATATTTCATTGTGCAGGGACGTGTTTCTTTAGCATCTTGTGTACAATAGACCAGGGTCCTCCTCAAGAGCATTTAGCCTCAACCAGCGAGCAGCCTACACTGGCAGCCAGCTAATGGACCGGTATGGTGCATGGCAGGAACAGGCGTTCCTAATGACCCGTAACTGAGCAGCACTGGGCTGTACAGTAAGAGCACTCAGGAGCCTCGTGAAATCTAACCCCGATCTCATTTTGTAACAGCGTGTGCTTCCTCTATAACATGGCGTCACTGGTGGGTGTGAATAATAGAGGAGCAAGACAAGCTCCCTGCATGCAGACACTAAACAGCGGTGGGAACGGTGGCTGGCTGTTGTTGTAGAGTCTTCTCCCGCCACCGTACTTTACCGCATTTGTTACAGCAATCCCCTATGTTGAGTGTTGACCCACTAGCATTGTTGACCAGCTAATAAAATTTGCTTTGGCTCTGAGATTTTCATTGTAGCCTGTATTTATTCAAGTCTATTTCATCCGCGGCAACTTCTCTAAAGTCACTCCTACATGCATGCAGAGCTGGTCTATTGTTAATAGAGGGAGGGAAAGAGAGAGAGAGAGAGAGAGAGAGAGGGAGAGAGAGAGAGAGAGGGAGAGAGAGACAGAGCCTGTGCTGATGCTTCACAGCCCCTAATCCTATTGGAAGTTAGGCCTGCTGTTTGTTTCCCTGTGTTGGCCCTATCAGTCACACTTAGATGAAGCCTGAGGGGAAGTAATATGGGTAGATTGGGCCTGAGTGGCAAAGGAAAGTTGCCAGGGCAGATGGGGGCTGTGAAGTAATACTGTGTGAATTACCCCAGCCAGGGGTTCAGCTTGGTGTGGATGGATGTGTAATGGTAATGAAGAGAGATGAGATGAATCTGATACTCAGAGGAGGGAAATGTCTCTCACATTCACATGCCATACACTCAAGGATGGCCCTATGGATTATGCGCTGAAATGTTCACTTCAGATAAACATCATTCGGCACGCTGCTATTTCTGCAGTGTCTCCACTTTCAAATGTTTCAAGCGAGATAGAGTGAAACTTAGAAGAATAGTATTCACTGATATACAGTATGAAGGGAATGTGCTGACATAATATATCGTCAGTTCTCGAATTATGGATGCCTTGAAATAATTTCTGTGATAGGCTACACATCCCCTTGCACTATCAGACGGTAATGGACTTCCACTGGTGCGTACTGAAAACGGGCTGTGGTAGATACAAAAGAAGATAGGTTGGCATTTTAAAATGCCTACACCCAATTCGGCCTCTATCTAGCTTGGTGGGACAACAGTGTCAATGGGATGATTCAGTATGCCTATTTTTAAGCATTCAGCAGACACTTAGAATGCACCGCTGGCTCTTTTTTTTTTTTTTTTTTTTAAAGACTGTGCTATGACTCCTAAAATATGCAGTGATGGATGTCATATTCAGTCTGAGAGTGCATTTCTTTTTCATTGAAAATAAATTAAAATATGCATTCAAACTTTACAGAATTTTACCTGGAGTGTGTAAATAAGCCAGAACAAAATCAATGAATAGACCTTTGGCAATGCTTGTTATCTTATTAAACGCTAAGCAAATATATCATGTGCTCACTCAAAGCAGCTCTTCTAGAGCCCAGTGAGCTACATAATGAGAAATGAGAGCAAAATGAGAAATTATTTGGAGTCTTGTTTTCATACCTTAGCATGGTGGATAATGAGCTCTGTGTGTCTGACATTGTCAAGGAAGGAAATGAATGGGCGGTTGGGGTTGTGCTTTTATTTAAATTAGGGTAAAAGCCATCAATAATACTCTTTAGTCAGTAGCAAGGTGCAGATTAGTGCTTGCACTGTGACTTCAGACCTATCCCTCTACATAACAAAACAGCTCTAAAGAATCAGAAAATAGGTCCTTTCTCTTTTCCTACCCACTAATGAAGATTTATGGCTGCCGGTGTCAAATCATAGATGATTTACATAACGCAACGGGTAACTTGCCACCAGTGTAAAAAGAGAGCAAGAAGGAGGGAGGACTATTAAGAGCTTTGAAGTTCTCCAGCAAGCATGACACTCAATTAATATGCACACATATGTGACTGCATGGAATTATATTCGGCAGATGATCATATCTGTCATTTTCATGACGCACAACAACTGAAAACAGCATTCATGTTTAATGATGATTAATGCACAAATAATAAGTGCTTAAATATGTAAATAAAGCAAGATGCAAGCAATCAAGGTACACCTTTATAATTTCATAGACTTCCTGCTTGTGTGTCTAATGAATAAGGTGGCATATATTTTTGTTTGGTGAACACATTCTAAAGGATGAATAATGACGATGAATAGACTTTAACAGTATTGTCTGTATTCAGACCTTGATAGCTTACTTCTCTTTGCCTTAGAGATGTATTAACTCTTTTCATAAATGGCTTGGTCTAAAAAATGAAATCTTTTCATATGATTATGTAATTATATATTTTCATGAATATTCATAAAGTTGTTTATTGGTACCATTTAAAACTTTTTTTTTTTTTTGAGGAAAAACAAATGGCTTAACAGATGGAACAGGACTGTGTGTTATGGTGTTTTCACAGCAGTTGTTGACAAAAACAAAATACAGGATATCACCAGCTTTCTTTCATCCAAACCCTACCAGAGCCTCTAATAAGCGTCTGACATTATTTGGTTTTGCAAATACACCAGCTTTGCCTCTGAGATCCTCTGTGACTTCTCATAACCATAAAAAATGTAATTAAAAGAATATAGCCTGTATCTCTTATGCTGATCAAGACAAGAATGATCGTCATCAAAATCTCATTTCACTTCACCTTTAAAAGGCCCAAAAAGCAGGTGGACACTCCGAAGCCTGAAGCCTGGAAAATCAATCAGGAACGTAAGCGTGAGTTCACACAGTTCCCTTGTATGGCTGCCATGCAATGCCCAGGTTAGCTTTAATCATCACTGATCCCTCACTACTATTCAGAAGCTCACAGCTCCTTCTCCTGCCCTGAAAGCCTTTGATATGGATAGGTGTGAAACCGGCTCTCATTGCTGATCCCTACCACCACCAGGCTTACCATCCCAGTAATTCAGTTTGCAGTCTCCGGTTTGTGAATTGATTACTTTGCTTTGCCTCTTTAAATTGGTGTCTGGAGAGTGTCTCTCTCCTCTTAAAAAAGCTCCCATCAAATCAAATGGAAATCTAATAAAGCAGGATAATGGGAATGGATGGTGGGTGACCTATGGTTCAGAATCATGTGTGCAGGTGATGATTTTACATGTGCAGAAATGAGTACAGCTGGCACCAGCCCACTTGTCCTTCGGTGGGCAACTCAGGGTCTCAAGCAAATTTATCACCAAACTAGCCGCCAGAAAGAAATGTTGCCATTAAATGTTTCTGCAAAGCATGGATGTATGTAACTTCAATGTCATTTGTCACTGAAGGATCCCCTTTTTTTTTCTTTTGCTCAAAAGCCAGAGGATGGATGGGGTGAACGTTTTTATGTTTGGACAAGTAAAGCACCTTAGTTTGAGTAAGGAAAATCTTACCACCCTGTGGTGTCTGTGGACAATTTAAATATGTGCAATTATTTCATAGAAATAAAACATACAGGGATGGCATTATATGTCTACAGACATCTAGTCACTTAATAATTTAGACACATATATGGTGAGGAGGGTTGATATAAAACTCTGAGATTATCTGTATCCTTTGTAGAATCTGTTTGCAGAACTATATAGTGACTGGTAAATGGGTTGCTGTTATTCTCCCAGCTATCAGCAGGGCTGGCTGGAAGGAGCAATGTGATACAGGGCCAGGGTCACATTTCTGAAGAATGCTTCAGAAATGTTCCATAGGCAGTAATGACACCCCCACCCTGCTTTTTTCCTTTTTCTCTTTGACTCAAACCACACATCTTGAGAGCAGATTTTTGTGCTCTGTGTGATCAGACACATGTTGCCAACACTTAGGGTTTTGTGCATCAGGAGGATGTGTCAGAAAAAAGGCAAAACACTCAGAGGTGAGTGAAAAAAAAACAAGAATTATGCAGGCATGTATCAGTCACTGTCTGTTGCCTCCTCACTTTAACTATCACATTTGGCCACGTTGTCACATTTGTCTCACCAATCCTCAACGTTACCTCTTTTTTCTTTAATCCCACCTATCTTTGTATTCTTCACCACCTTGCCATGTCTAGACACTCAGTACTGAGGCAGTCTTTGCCATATCACTGATCGATGAAGCACCCAGGGTTGCACATGCAGCACAGCTGAGCAGTGTCATTTTCCTTGGAGCCACAAATACACCATCTCACACACACGCACTTATGTACATAGGTTTTGACATCACATAGCCCCTGATAGAATTTGCATAAACTACAACAGATGAATGCCATCCCTGCAGGCAACCCAGCTTACCAGTCATTGCACCACATGCAAAATACCCTGCTGCTATGTTATTATTGTATGTGAAAAATACCAGTAGAATGGATTTTCAAGGAAAAGGCCATCTGAAGGGCAACTTTATCCCAGTTGGTTAGAACACAACCTATGAATTACTTATAGTGTTGTTGCAACTGACATGCCCACCCTCAACATTCTCATGCTTAACCCATCCTTCCCCAGTGTCTGCTGTAAAACACCACTGACCTCACACAGACTGCAGTCTTGCTATCCCAGCACGAGTCTTTGTTGAGAACATGTTGACATGCAATTAAATAGGAAAAGAAATGTTGTTTTAAATATTTAATGACCCAGGTGAAAGAAACCCAGGACTGAAGGTGTCAGTTTTACAGCGTGCATATTTTTGAGAACTCGGGCATGTTGTTTTTGTGAGAGTGAGAAGGAGGCGAGGGACAGATCGGTGGAAAGGAAAAATGTGACAAGACAATGGGACATGGGAAAACTGAGATGGGAGGGAAAGCGAGTAAACAGAATGACTGAACGAGCCAATATGTTTTTGTTTTCTAAGAAAAAATGCCTGAGAGTACAATGATGTTTTAGCTTAGCCACACCTCAAGAAATTATTAAGAAAACGAAGGGGTGGGGGTGGGTGGATATACCACACTGCACCTATATTCTGAGAATATGTGGAAAATATAATCTTGTCCCCCTCGAAAAATTCAAAAGGATGCACAGTGCAACAATTTCACCACGAGAAAATAAACCGCATCCAAGGCCAAGGACTTGCTCAAGGTCAAATTCTTTTTTGTTTTTCGTCATGTTTACAGCCTTTTAAGGGCATGGCCACTGTGTGTCATGTAATCCTGAATCATATTTACATTCATCAACTTAAGCAAGTTGGCATTTTTTTTTTACTTAATTTTTTAGGGAAGCAAGTTAGTTTAGAATGAGATATTAGTTTATAAGATTACGATTTAAAAAATGGGGCAACCTCACTCATTTTGCTACAGGAAAACTTGGCTGTTATATATTCAGAAAACAATAAACTGTTGAAAAATTAAGAAAAAGAAATTGCTTATCCTTGGGGCCAGTCGTCAGAATTGTGAAATGGGAATTGGCTCATTTTATCTGGATACTTGAAGATCTTTTCTGCTTTTACACTTTTGTTGTTGGGCAATTCATAAATTCAGTGATTGCATAATTGGATTGCCTTGAAACTGAGAACAAACAGCCTAAATCATGCAAAGTTTTCTTTAGCCCTCTCCTCTATCACATATTATTGGAACATATTTTGCTTTTCTTCCAAGAGAAATGGCCATAATTAATAATTGCCTCGATTCAGCTTTGAAAGACCCTTGAGAATGGCGAGGCAACTGTGGTGCAAGCAGAGCCTTGCATCTCTTGTTCTTTGTGCTGCCTAGATTTCCTCCTCCTGAGACCGGTGTCTCCCTGGCGACTGTCTGGTCCAATTCAGCCCAGTGCTGATGGCCTGTAAAATCCCAGTTCCTGGAGCGCTTGCTACTAAAACATTCATCATTCTCTCACTTTCCTCTAGGTGCAAGCTCAGCTTACATCAGATGATTTGACAGGGGCGTTTTCTTCAGCACTACTGTAAGATTTAACAGCGCTGCCCCTTGTTCAAAGAACAGGGTCATGTAATAGAGAGCTTTTTAATCACAGTTCCAGTGTTCTTAGCGGTGGTCAACAGAGTGGCTCAAGATGTGTGTGCCAGGGAAATTAAAACATCCAGCTTATGTCTTTTCACTTCTAGAATGAGCCTTGTCTCTGGAGTGGATGGACATATGTAAGAAGTGTTCTAAAAATTAATTATGCTGTTTAAACACCTTAATAGCCTTTAAACTACGTGAGTTATGGCTGCAAGGAACTATTGGAAATATTTTCCAGTTTATGCTCAAATGAACATACCCTCTATTAGTGTGCATGACTACCTTTAGATGAGCTGACACGGGGTCATTTTGTAGCTTTGATTCATCACTGTAAAAGCAAAACCTCACAGAATAATTTGTCGCTATCCAACACCAAGGTGCTTTGCCAACACAGAGTGAAATTAGTTGTTGCTTTAAATCAGCCAACAGTGACGAATGTGCAGTTTTCCACAGTCCTTGCCATACCTCTTCACAGCCACGGGGCTATTTGTTGCTAAATAAAGATCAATACAGAACAAGAGATCCATGCAGATACAAGTACTCAGGGGCATTTACTCATTGGTTCTGCACATTTGTGTTTGAAACAGAGGCAGCCTTGGTATGTGAGAAAAAAATCCACTGTTATACTGAAAAAGCAGACAAAGAGACTAAAGAGTAAAATAAAATGATTTTGAAGTTCCATACACAGTAAATAAAAGAAAAATACAAAGAGTTGAGACATTTCAAGATCATGACGAGTTGTTATTCAGATATATGTATTTAGATAAAGTACTGCATGTAGCGAAGACCATGTGACTTCTGTCTTACATAGTGTGGTACATGAAACTGTACACAGTGACCACTATGTACTAACGCTGTGACTTTGAGCTCCGTAAACAGAACACTTGTCCTTCAGCCTTATCATTCTCCACCTACACTGCCATGTACAGAATGTCTTCATTCAGTCTAAGATCAAACAATCCTACTGTATTATTTTTCTCGTGTACGTTATCCATCTTTAAAATAGCGAAATATACCGAAAATATACAAAAAGAATCGGTTCATTCGGAGCCCTTTGTTTGTACGTTGTGTAGTCATCCATCTCACAGGCCTAAACAAATGTATCTCTTCCCTGTTTCTGCTGACACCGTCTGTTGACACATCCGTAAGTGTTCGGCTTTATCACTTCTCCTCCGGGAAAGTCCAGCTAATCGAATTAATTGCATTTTGCATTCTGTTTGCATTGTCGATTGCTCTACACACCCTGTTAATTCTTCCATGTCGTTGTCTTTATCAAGGTAAATCCGAATATAAATGGCCTGTCTGACAATATCACACAGCAGCAACAAACTCTACTCTCTTGAGATATCCATTTGCTTTGTTTCTCTTTGTGATTGTAACCTCTACAGCAGCCATCCATGAATGCAAACATTCACTGATAAAGGCGGATAAACCACCAAAGGCTTTGCATCCAAAGATCCACCTACCTACAGCAAAACTTGTCATCCAACAGAGACTTGTTATCTTACATGCAGCTTTGAAGTCTGTTTTATCTAAAGTTATACAACAGATTGTGTCAGATAATTAAGAAAGGTATAGAAATATTTTGCCTTTTCTTGCTTAGGTAGTAAATGTTGGTTATTTGGCATGAACATTAAGTTAAATGACTGTCAGAGGCAATTTATGTCAGCCAACACAAGTTGGCAGATTGGTGCTTTGGGAAAGAAGTCGGATTTGAACAAGTGCCGGTTTGTCCCTGGCACTGATAGTGCTCAACATTTACTACAAGGGCACCTTAAAACCATGTACAGTATGTCTGCTGATGTCCTCCAAGGTCTGGTGGCACATACTGTCAGAGTAAAAATAAATTGCACACATTGTCTGGCTAAAGCATAGGCACTATTTCCTTTGAATTTAAAATTATTTACAGCTTGTCCTTGGTGAAAATTCAGGGGACTGTCTGTTGTATTATCTGTTGTCTTGTGCTTTTATAATCTAAACAGATCGTTGCGACTGGCCAGGGGCTAAGTTAGATGTGTGTGCATGCACATTCTGAGAATTAAAGTGACTGACTTAATCACCCTCATCAACCACTCCCATCAGTTCCATTGCTGTCCCCTTCACAGATTTCGCTGACAGTCACAGAGATGCACAAATAACACTGCTCATTCAAATAGAATTAAACCTGAAAGGCCTCAGTTATTGAAAAGATCCCCTAGGAACTGCAACTAAAAAGCCTGGAACCAGACATCGAGCAGGGACAGTCAAAATTGATTTAATATGTTCCTATGGAGCACTAGCTGAGGTAGTGCACATGGAGACAAAGCAATATTCAATATTCATAAAATGACTGTTTTAGAGATTATCCGATGACGCAAGCCATATTGGAATGTGAATCCCAAAATGTCCATAATGTCTAAGCTCTTTGGTCCTCATAGTTGTATTGTAGTGTGAACAAAATGAACGCTACACTCTGCCATTGTGCAAGTCAAAGCCTATTTGAAAAGGATAAAGGGCATTCTTATGAAGCTCACAGGGGAGTTCATGAGTAGTTCTGATTGAGTAGGAGGAGTGAATCAAAACTGAAGAGACATGATCAGACATATTTACATTTAACCACAAACAAGCGCTAAAGGGAAAGTTCTTTGGTCTTTCCGTCAATACTGTGCAGCTCTCTGTCACACACACAAAATGTGGTTTACCCATACACAAATACAGTTTAATGCCAGACCACAGACAGAGCTAACTGGGATCTGACAGAGTAATGCCACATCAATTCTACAGAATGCCATCAGATCTTACACTAATCTTCTGATTAGTTTAGAATCCAATACAATTTGAGGAGCATGACTAAAAGCTTCAAAACATTTTGATTCCCAAATGATATGCCACCTGCTGATATCTGCAGCTGGAAAGAACTAGTTACAGACAAAAAGTGCCAAAATTGCAACTGAGCAATTTTCCTGGACTGGAATTGCCCTAAACAGTTAAACGCTTTAGAATTATTAAAGCTGGAAACTGCTAAGTCTTGAAAATGTGGCAGTGGCCCAGCAAGAGAGCGAGATAATCTGCTCAATCTGCATTTGATTCACAAATGAACCTCAATCTGAGAATTGATACATGCTGTACATCATTTAGCTCTGGTATCAGCAGACATGAGGCTAACAGAGTAGCAGCTTTGCTTTCTTAAAAATGATAAATGAAATGGTTTTACTGATAGATATAAATGAGCTGCCCTGTAAATGAAGGCACATAGCAACTTAGCAATCAAATTGCATACAACATGTAGGCTTCAACTCATGAGCAGTGGGAAATAGAGCTTCAAAGGAAGCCCATTAAGTCCAATAAAATAAACAAGACTAGAAGCCACTTGATGAAACAGTGACAGGTTTATTTGCTGACAAGGACTATAAATCAGAAGAGCAAAACACAACACAAAAGCAACTGCGCAACTCGGAGCAAAAGCAGCACGTTTAAACTTTAAAGCTCCTCTTTCAAAGACAACAACTTAAGGTGAACCTTTAACACGATGGGTCACCTGTAAAAAGCTGCGAAATGCGGGATCATGTGCAAGTTCTGCAAGACAGACTCTGAGCATGACAGGCTGGAAATTAAAACTATGAAACACATACTGGAGATGCTGCCCCTTTGACTCAAGGAAAACTACTGCACTGCACGACTTCAACACTTCCATTCAGGCAGTGCTGAGGGGATGTGTGGGTGAGAATAAGCTGCCTGACTGACAGACCTAAACGGCAACAGGAAGTCCAGGCTACTGATCAATAACTGTGCACAGAATACACGATACATGCCCAACACACAAACACACTCTGTCTCTTTTTGCTCAGGCCATGTACTTTGCTTTAGTGTGTTTGTTAGAAATCATGAGACCACTTTCGTCATTCCCACACTCATTATGAATGTGTAATAATAGAAAGAAGACACTCTGCTCTTCGAACATCATCTAGGCCTACATGCAGCGTCACCTTAGTCTGTATTTACTACAGCAGACCAACGACTGGCTTTATGCATCTCCTTAAAGCAGCTACAAAGCATTAAGCCGCCCACCCCCTCTCTACATTATTAAATGTCCCTATCATTTTTTGTGATGACTTTTTGCAGACAGAAAATAGATTTTACCTTATTTAGCGGCTGTCAGGCAAGAAAAAAAAACAGACAGTGGTGATGCTTGAAAACATGTGTAGTGCAGAGGAGGGAAAATCTGATCAAATGAGCAAATCCCCATGTTTGTTTCTAATGATGAGCTTAGAGGAAAAGCCCTATCCTCTCACCAGATGTAAGATGGAAGCTACGGTGATAAAGAGATGAAGAGAGCATGACCCATTATGGGTAACTGCCTCCACTAAAAGTTTAAAGCAATGCGCAGAAGAGGTCTTATATTACCCTGAACAATTTCCAAAGAATACCATCAAGTTTCTTGATGGATTTTATTCCTTCCAGGCAGCAATTCAGTTTGTTTCCGAGTGCTCAGCTTGCACAGATGTGATACTTGACATCCATCACATCTTTGGTTTTGTGATTTGTCACTGTGAACAATTTACTTCCTTTAGATGCATATTCTCAGAGTGTGAAAATGTGTTCACGAGAAGCCAGCGGCACTAGTCTATTAAAGAAAACTTACAACGTGAGCAGAGAGTCCTCTTACAAAAATAACAGATGAGGGCTATTTTCAGACAAGTCCATGTAATCTAAAACAAACAACAGGCAAAATGACAACTTTCAGTGTTCATTAGACATGGCTGTGCTGATTGTTTATTAAGAATCCAACAATCTGCCATACAAAGGAGCTGACGAGTATAATGTCTCACATATTTTTTGCTTTTTTTTTTGGTCATTACTTTGAAATAGTTATGTACCATGTCTTTGGGCTTTGCAAGAATCTAGGAGACAGCAAGATTTTCTAGAATTATAATAAGCAGTGAAGTATGCTTTAAGTAATACCATCAATGTGTTCCTTACAGTACTTAATTTTCAGGTGGGGACCAAACTGAATTTTCTCTTACATAGAATTTAACAAGGTCTGGCTGCAAATATAAGTCTCTTTGGGCCCAATTAAGACAAGATATACTTTTCTGTTCCCCAAGGAGAAATTTGTCTTGGGTAGTGCTGGACATCTTCATACAAGGTACACATGACATACATAATAAATACACACTTAGTATCCTCTATGTGCACACAAATGATCTACACACTATACACAAATACTAAATGTGTTTGTCTTTCTTGTGCAGAGAGTTCGTAAATACCACGTATTTATTGAACAAAATGAGCGCAGCATTACTGACTGATGGCTGTTCACAGTGGGTGATCCATGATTCACAGGGTTCTGTCTTTTATCACAAATACACCGCCTTTACATTAATGAGTTGTAATTAGGTCACTGAATAATTCATATTCTTAGTATTCAAAAGTACAGTCGTGCAATAAAACGTGTCAAGCACATAAGAGGCAGTGCATACCTACATGTGTAATAAACCAAAGAATAGATATATATGTGTTGCAGTTACAGAGGGATTAGACCTGTCTTCATTTGAATGGTGCCAGGAAAAGCTTTCAGAAAGATTTGCATTGAACGTCAGTCATACATTTCTAGTGGATTATATTCATTTTTACTCATATGTTTTGTTTTGTTTAATGAGTGAGTCATCCGCTTTAAAATGTGTCTTCAATAAAGTACAGTCACAGTAGATGCAGTCATATTTTTTTTCTAATCTAGCTGCTTAACATACCCCACAGCATTTGATCTAATTCCATTCAAATCTGTAATCTCTGTTCAATAAGGGCATAAGATTTGTAGCCCGGCATGGTGGTGGAGCTCCCTTGAGCGGACCGTCAGGGGAATCAGAGCACTGAATACTTCCTGGTCCCAGTGTTACCTCCAGCTGTTTATATTACTGATGGATATCATTCTACTTTTCCCTCTTTCCCAGGAGGTGCACACTCAGTGTCAATTCCTAAAGGGGGCCCATCGAATGATTCAACAGGATAGGTCTGTACTAAGAATAATCTGCACACTCTCCTCTGGGACTTGCTCATAAACAAAATTTCACATAACCACATTGAAGTCTGCACCAACTCACATGTGCGCATAAAAGCTCTGCCTCTATCCTGTTCAAGTGCAGGGATCTGTACCATTTCTACCTCATCTCTCCACATCTCTGCCCTTTGCGCCTCTCATTTTCCAGCTGTCTCTGATCCTCTGCCTCTTTTACATTTCAATCCTCTGCCTGTACCTCCTCATCCCGACAGGAGAGTAAGGAGAGAGAGTGGAGGAAAGAGGGAGTTGTCCCCTTTGGGTAGCTAAGTGATTACCGTTTGAAAGATCCAATCCCTTGCATCATACCTCTCACAACCTCCTCTGCTCTCACATTACTCTGTAGGAACCCATTTCTACCTCCTCTCTGTGTCTGGCGCCTCCACTTCTCTTTTCTTTGTCTCTTCTTCTCAGGTTATTATTTCTTCATTTATCACTCCCCTTGTTGTCCCTAATGCCACCCACAAGTAAGTCATTTAATTCATGTTCAAACGTTTCTGTTGTGTTTGTCATGTCAGTATTCCTTGTGTATCTACGAGCCACACTGAAAAAAAAAATCAGATATAGAAAACTGATGAACGGTGCAAAACAAGACATTTTACAGTGATGATATATATCACTAATTTGATCATAATACAATCAGGATAAAAAAAAAAACCTTCTACAGTACAATATGTTTGTGTTTGAGTGTATCCTAGTTTAGATTAGCATATGCTGCGAGCTGCTTCAGGAGCCATAACTGACTGCCTTATCTACCAGAGTGAAGTGCTGGCTGCTTCAACAGCAGAGCCAGAGCCCACTGCCCAATGCTTAAGTGGAAGAGGACTAATCCCTCTTCTGAAAGCCCACTCTAGTAAACACCACTTGTCCAAACCCATCCATGCACACCCAGGCTGTCCAACCCCAGGCCACAACACTCTGTGTACAGGTTATGTGCTGCCTGAGGTCTCTTCACAAAGTAGGGAATTTATTATACCAGTCTGATCTCATATCAAATAATTAGCACTAGTGTTTCATCCAGAGTTGAGTGGAACGAACTTTTTGCACAAGCCAACACTCAACAGTTATTTGCTTCCTAAATCCTTCTGCGAGGCAGAGCATGCCAATGCCAATCTGCCACATCCATTACTCCTCATCTGATCTGATCAGTTGAATGAAAGGAGGAACATTGATATAGAAAATGTAACAACTGGCATTAGAACCTCCAACCTTGTTAGAACAGTTGGAAAAGAGAACAAAACTGCCAATGAAATGTTCTAAATGGGTTTCATTTAAACCTACAGGGGTTCATTTCCAGATATCTTTTCAATTGCGAGAATGATCACTTCCTAGCTGGATGTCTTCAGGGTACGATTTATTCAAATGGAAAAAGATTACATCTTGAATTAAAAAGGGCTCAGTGCTGACCAGTACACCAGGCAGAAGTCAGCTCTGGAACAATCAGAATACCCCTATAGTTCTGCAACGTATCCTATGTACAATATGTGTTTTGATAAGAGAAAAACTGATGATGTACATGAGTCTCATTCTACTCTTTTCATCACAATTTTAATTGCAGCCATAATAGCTTGGGGCAAGGAATATCGCTCATGTAACACAAATAAAAAAACAAGGACGTATAGTAACTGGTTTTCTTTTATTTCAATTCTTTGCAGGTTTTTTTTGTGTCTACTGAAGGAAAACTTTGATAATGCCTCTCTTTAGAAGAGCTTTCTTGCCCCAACAGTGTGACTGAAGGCCGTTTTCTGCTTACCTTGCCGCTATGAAACAAGGTATTTAACGGAAGAAGGTCAGATGCAAAATAGAGATCTGCCATATGGTGTGACAAGTCTTTGATGAGGAAATTCATCAAAATCACTGCCGTATCAGGCAGCCTTGTGATTTTTCATCGTGAAACTTCCTTTAGCGATTTTGGGTATACTTTAAAGGTGGGTGGGTGGTTGAAGGGAAGGAATGGAAGATTGAAATTCATTAAAGCGAGCTTTGCGTACATGCTGCACTCTGCACTGCATGGATGGTTGGCTCCCTACTCAATCAACTCTGGTAAAAATTGACCCACATCATCCATTCCTCTGCAAGTCAGGAACAGTGTTTAATGTGGCATGCATTTCCATTATTTCATGGTGGCCTTGCTTTTAAGTCGTAGAACAATTACACTATTGCCAGAAGCATGAAAGACTACTCCTGTATGCTGTTATACATTATCTGGATGCATACAGTTTTCCATCAATATCATTTAAGACGTACCATGGAGACTTGTTTTATGTATGCTGTATCTGTTAAGCATTAAAACAAACTATGAAATGATTAGTTGATTCACTTCACTTATCTTGTTGCTTTTATTGAATTAAGTTATGCCAAAGTAAACTGTGAATGCAACCACATCCTGAAAGTTACAGTAGATGATATTATTTTTGTGTCACTTTCAGCTTAGTGAAATTTAAGTGATATGACAGGAAATGAGACTTCTGAATTCCCCCTTTCAGTCTTTACAGACGTTAGGCACTAGGCTTTGGCTAAACTCGTGTTCATGTCTCTAATGATGGTTCTGTGCTTAGGACAGAGAGGGGAGAGTTGCAAGTGGAAACATATTTCAGTTCTGTCGTTTTCCTCTCCTGATTTCTGCTTACTATAGTGCTAGCTTTATATCTTCGCTCTGTTAAAGCTACAAGATGAATTGTCTTTGTCAAATTGAGTCAACAAATCGTTTTTTACAGTATAAGAGTGAAATACCAACCCGCTGAAACTGCTGTCATCCTGATTGACAGAAACATTTAGTTTTAAGAACATGTGCTTGTAAGAAAGATGGGCAATAGATTGAAAATCAGCGGAAACTTATTTGAGCCTCACAAATGGCCCATTCAGCCTTCTTTGTTCTGTCGGCTGATACTAAAACTGAGGATTCATTACTAGCTTTGTTTAATGTATTTATATAAGCTGACTGATACTGTACAAAGGCTACGCCATGACCTTCTGTGGTTGAATTAGGGTTAATCACAGTTCAAGATTGCTCAAACCCCCAAAGAGGACACTGGGGAAACTGTCGATCGAAGTTAGAAAAATCATTAGGAAACACATGCTGACAAGGTAGGGCACCCCACAGCAGGCTAAGTAGACTCAGAGAAAAGGAGGAAAATTAGTGGAATGAATGCTAACAGAGCTGGATCAGTCATTTGCTGATGAGTCAGGTCCAGTCAGTAGGTGTCTAGGGGTTCCATTAGTGGTTCCCTGCACCTGCAAGGTTGCTTCATTGGTAGGGCTGCTCATCAATCTTTCAGGACGTTTCCTATGAAGGCAAGGTGGCTCAGGACCCTGGTCACTGCCAGATGTAGCACAGCCAGAATCTGCGTTACTCCAAACAAGTACAGACAAGCTGCAGCAGCCGGCTGGGCTTGGCGTGGCCACTCCAGTGTGGTGGATGGGCTCACCAGAGGAGCTCAGCCTGTTTGTCTGTGTACACAACAACAAAACCGGCAGCCTCAGCACAGTCAGCCTGGATATTTTGGCCACAGTCAATGAATGCATGTGTGTCGGACGCTTCAGTAACAACAGGAAAGCTAATGTGGAGAGCCAAGAAGACTCTGAGAACACCAAGCATGCTGGGTAAAGTGTGTCTCTCTCTGCCAGTGAAACCACATAACACTTTGATCCTTTTTTATCTACCCAATACACACAAACACTGAGGCTATCTCAGACTGTCTGTCAACTGTCAAAAACACACTTCGCCTGAGCATCGTCTTGTTTTTCTTTCAAAGCTGGTCACCACAAAAAAAAAGCGCAAAAACCTGATTTTCTGTCAAATAAAATGTTAAAGGTGTAACCCTGCAATGTTGCTGTCCAGACCAACTAATGAGCATCAATTGTCATTCAACATATTTCTGTACACGCAGACACAGACACACATCAAATCTCCAGTTGCAGCCTACGACATACTCTACTGCACAGCAGGAGCAGACACTCTGTTTGCAGCTGATTCTGTTTGTTTCTCCTGTTTGATGGAGTTGAGTGTCCCTAGGGCAAAGTCAGAATATTGTGGGCAGCCACAGCGCATAAATGATCTGAGGCTTGCTTTTTAGGCTGTGTTTACCATCAAAAACAAACAAAGTATGCTATGCTTTATCAAGAGGTGGTTTTGATCTTATTTAAGCCCTGCTGTGTTTACCATATAGATTTGTTTCAGTAGAATCACAGCAGCTCTTAATTTGCAATGTGTTAGTGTGAAAATCATTATAACGCAGCATATGTTTGGGCAGGGATTCTGTCTGCCTTAATATGTTGGTTTTTACATATTAAGTGGAGAGAGGAACCTGGAGTGCTATTAGGGGTTTGCTTTTCAGAGTGGCCTCAATTAACGTCTTTAGTGATTGCAGTGGAAGACACATTGGAATCCATTGTTAATCCAATAATTATTGTCTGGTGGATGTACTTGACTTCGCCCCGTCAGCCAGCTAATTCACTTCATGTGTTTGTTTGCCAAAGTCAATAATTCTTGTGATTAGAATTGGATTTGGTGTTAAAAAGGGCAGACGTTTATCAGGTTGTTCTCCACACTCCGGTTAACATGCCAATGACACAGGTCCATAGAAACTGCATGTACAATAGCAAAATGTTAATTAGAGGCAGTCAGTCATAGTCACTCAGGATAAAGTCTTTCTTACAAAATCAATAAAAAGTTATTATGTTGCGGACTGGAAAGTATGTGAGTAAAAAGGTCGATTAAAATAATAATAACAAAGTCAGTTTCTTCTTTGCCTAAGCTGTGATTGTCTTTAGATTTGAAGAAAAACCCCATTTTCACTGATTCAACTTCAGATTTCTTTCTGAATCAGTCTTGCGGGCAAGTGATGAACTCCAAACTACTATCATCTGTCTGAAATGCTCCACGGCATCCGAAGACCTTTCGCTATCAGAAGAGCACTTTTCTCTGTAAACTGCAGTGCTGTAACCGAGAACACAGTTTGAGCTATACGGGCCACAGGACAGACTCTTACCAAACAAAGTCCTGTCGGATTGGGTGTCTATATGTTCATGGAAAACTGAAACCTATTAGGAAGAAAATCATTCCCTTTCAGTGCAGGAGCTAAATGACAACATGCAGCCATTCATTCCTCTTCTCTCTCACGGTGCTAATTCTCCCACTCTCCAAGAGACCCATCTGTTGTTTGAAATCTATCTATTGATAAGTATTTGCTTCTCCTGGTTTGCTATTGTGCCTCAATTTAGTCCCTGAGCGATTCCAGCATTTCAATGACTTTGCCGCTCCAAAGTGTTTGGCTTCCAATTCAAGTGGCCTAGTAAAAAACATCATGGTCTACCCACAGTTAGTCTGGGGATGTAGAACGTGGTTAATATTCCAACCAGCAGAAGCAGCAGAGTGAAATCTCAAAGCAGAGTCTTTTCAAAGTAGTTCATTTATTTTGTGTCAGGAGAACCAGCCCACAGTCTGACATAGAAAGAAGAATTACAAGGAAAATCCTAATTAAGCAGCAGAATAAAGTTTAGACTTTGAACAGGTCATTTGTTAAAAACAAAATTATCTTCATTCCTGTGCACTTCATGTCTTGCAAAGTAACGATAATGGTTATGACAGAAGGTAACTTAGCCTGAAAAGCACGATGTCTGCCCCGTCTCATCATCACCAATAAGCTCACGATGACTGAAGCAGTTTTAAAATTCCAACTCCGAAACGAGCCAAGGAAAGGTTAGAGTCTGAATTTAGATCCAGAAAAATGAGGGGATGAAGATCACGGGATGGAACTGAGGTAGTTTTATTTTATTTTATTTTATTTATTTATTTTAGGGGTGACAGCAAAGGTTGAAATGAACAATGATGAAACATGCAGAGTAAATGAATGTGAAATTCTCTACTAGTGCAAAATGGCTCTAATGAAGTGAGACAACATCAATTAATGAGAAAGGGGGAGGGAAGGTGGAGAGGGGCATAAGAGGGTGGAGAGGTAAGAAATTATGATACTTTAAGGAAGCGTGAGATTCAATTGTGAATATGATATAGGAAATTAACATTTTAAAAATGTGGTTTACACTCCATGGCATTGCTAAGGAGGTCAATTTGAGTGTAACAACAATTCTCTGTGTTTAATGATTTATCTGCCTAATCTGATGCAGATCATTAGGCAGAAGCCCCTGTACAACCAAAACAAGGCAAGCATTAAAGCATCAGTAAATCTGTTTATTTAACAAAACAATACAATACCTCCATCTGCAACCCTTGCTCAGTATGTATGTTTTGCAAAACTGCTTGGATGCATATTGTCGAGGGAATGGATCCTATAT
>JAPTYQ010000006.1:27738510-27753170 GCA_029814465.1 Ostorhinchus cyanosoma | reverse complement strand
TGCCAGAATATAACTGTACGGCTCTGAATCTAATTAAGTCCTGTTTATTGCTAACCACATTTCATTTCATCATCCTTTTTTTTTTGCAGATAGTAGAGAGAATGGATGAGTCATGTGCAATTGGCTAGAGATTCAATTTTCTTATTAACAGTGACTGATCAGGGCTGGTATGTGGCGGCAGGCGGCAGGCTTTGAGGGAGAACCAGACCAGCTGAGACAAAGCGTCACTGCTGGGAAGTCACCAGCAGGATGCACACACATAGTATGGAGGAATGTGTGTTTCCCATGGCGTGGAATATCTGTGTGGGGACACTGAAGTGTACAAATGCTGGAACCTGTCACATAAGCTCAATTATAAATGAGCATAGCGCACTGGGGCAGCTGGCCTAAGCATGGGGCAGCTGGGTAATTTGGAGAGTTGTGCAAAGTGGTTTGTTGGCCCAGCTGTGTTAGCCGAGGTGGTAAAATGGTTCTGGGTTGCATGACAGAGCATGTGTGTTGTATGCGTCCGCCGCTGTTCATATATCTGAATTGTTCTGCGACTACAGAAAGAAAAAGCAAGGACAGCTCATCTTGAATCCTTGATGTAGACAGAGAAATAAACAGGACTGAAACTGAAATGACACTTCACTGAAATATTGATCATCCTCCACAGCAGCGAGAAAATATATGAAGTAAAGACACAGAGACAGATAGATGAAACAGAGTAATGCAGATATGAGGGAATAAGATTCTCAACAAAACCTTCAGGCGGCACACAGCATTAGATA
The DNA here is from genome assembly GCA_029814465.1 of Ostorhinchus cyanosoma. Taxonomy (NCBI): domain Eukaryota; kingdom Metazoa; phylum Chordata; class Actinopteri; order Kurtiformes; family Apogonidae; genus Ostorhinchus; species Ostorhinchus cyanosoma. Next base: position 27,752,400 of record JAPTYQ010000006.1, on the reverse strand, counting down.
AACATTTTTTTTCCTGTACTTTGATCCCTGCACTGATTATTTGCTGGGATGTCAATAGGTGCTGCATAATTCATTCTGATTGATTTAGTGTTGACAACTGCTATATGAAGGCCCCTAATATAACCTTAAATAAATAAACAGATAGGCAAACCATAGCGCTGTAAATTGGAATGTAGCAGCTCGCCTGGATACTCCAAACAAATAAATTATTCAACTTACAATCAAGTAACAATTCCTGTTATAGCGTGTATATATGCCATAAATTTCAGGGGCGGATAGAACCACAGTCGGGGGTGTTGCTGCTCTCCCTAAGACTGTTTCATCTGACAAAATAAAAGTTTTAATAGTTTCATTTTTTTTCCACAAGGAAGTCCTTAAAATACCATGCAAAACTGAGTGGCTTTTAACAAATCAATTAGCACTGTCTCCTTGTGATCCAGCTGACTGAGAAGAGGGAGGGAGGGGAGAGAAAACTAGAGGCATTGGAAGGATAGAGAGGACATGTGGAGAGAAGCAAAAAAAAAGAAAAGGAGAGAGCCTTTGTATTTCTTTCTCTCTCCCTCACTCTAATTAGACAGGCCAGTGTGAGCAGAATCCCAATGGCAGGATGCAGGGAGTAACAGATGTAGAGGGGAGGAATGAAAGGCAGAGAGGGAGGTAAACCATGACACTAACCTGAGCCTCCGCAGAGGAGAAGGATGGAAAGGTAAATATGGGTTCGTGCTGCGAGATGAATGATAAAAACTAGGCATATGTAAAATAGGCAGATGGGAAGGTTGAGTTAGTGGGTAAAAAAAAAAAAAAAAAAAGAAGGGAAAGACAAGTAACCAAACTGTGTGTGTCTGACGGCAGACAAGAGGTAATTTAGTAGAGATGCTGCACAGTGCAGCAGGCACTGACTCCCCACCCTGCAAACCATCAAAGACCTTGATACGCTTTGCAATTTATGCTCCTTTTTGAGTGACAAGCTCAGTAAAAAGGAGCCTTGGTGTCTATATTTTACTATCTTGAATAACCCAAAGATTATATCAGTAATGGAAACAATGTAATGCAGCCCTGATCATGTTTTTTAATGAACATATGTTTGCCTCTCATGAAAGCCATATACATAAAACATTATACAGAACAAATCCCCTCTAATATCCTCTCATATAAAGTAAATGCACTTAAGCCGTATGGTTTGGTTACAGTAAATCAAATGAAAAACATACTGAGGTGCAGAACTAGACCGACTGGTTTTAATCATCCACCCCACTCACCTGCATTTCATGCACATCACACGTCCTCTTCTCACTGTTTTAGTCAATGTCATTTTCAATTACAGAATATATGCCAAAAATTTAATTGCTGCCAGAGAAAGTTGTAGCAGAAGTGGCTTTTAACTACACACAAGAATCACTCTCTGAAAGATCAGACGGTGCAATATCACACAGTGACTGTCAATATCAATGCCTTTACAGTTCTGCCTGTGTTTTGGAGCAGCCAGAGGGCAGGCGAACTTTGTGAGCTGGGGCAGCAATTAAATCACCCCAGATCAAAAAAAGCCTATAACTCAACAACTGATAAAGGCGGTATTAACAGTGTAGCAATTACGATCAGTGTAGTGCAATTATAGTCAAATAAGACATTTGCAAAATTGGCTGAGACATAATTGGGTAAATTATGGTGAATAATGTGACACATCTATAGCTGTCTGCTTCCATGCTATTGAAGACCAGTAATGACTGGCTGTATATACATATATATATATATATGCGATGGGAACATAAATTATACAGTATCATCAGGATCATTAAATTCACATCTGATTGATGACACTTTTGGTGACAATTCTCTCTTGTCATCAAAAGCAAACCTGTAAATATTACTGTAACCTGTAACTGTGGGGTATGCATGAAAAAGCGTCTGTACAGAAAAGTTAGGGAATGAATGGATTACCTGCCTAAATCATCATTTGTCATTCTGCAGGATTGTAAATGTTTCCCTCCAAGCCCTTTTTTGTCCCACTATGTGGAGAGTCAAATCTGCCAATAAGTGAACATAAAGTATGTTTTGAGCTTGTTTTTGAGTTTTTATAATAGGATTTCCAGAGTGATTAATTGCCATTTGTGGGGACACAAAGAGAAGTGCATGAAAAAGATATTAAGTATGAAAATAGGTCAACTCTGCTACCTGTTGATTACTGTTATATTCATAATAGCAAAAAAAAAAAACCTCTCATGCAGTTTCGGTAGCATAGCAATGAGAAGCTTTTGGAGATCTAAAGTGGCTTCATCAAATATTGAACAGCATTTCAAACAGAAGTGTCAGACTGTGATTGAGAATAGCACTCTTTAAAGTGAGATAATCCATCAACACATTTGAACCTTACGACTCAATTCTTTTTGACACCTGTTTCAGCCGAATGATGAATTATTAACAACATTTGCCAAACACTTCCTGTACATGTGGGCGCAGCTCTTTACATTTCAATGTGTGATGTTTGTTCGACAAAAAAGTGATAATATGAAAATCCAAGTCAGTTATCTATAACAAAGACATACTTTTGCACTCATTATCACATTATCACAATGATGAGTGACATGTTAACATCTGCACATATTGTACGTATATGTTGATAATGATCTCATATAACATATCCTTATATCCAGTAAATAAAACTTAGCCTGGTTTGCGAGATACTCTCTGCCAGCGAAAGGTGAATATTTCTGTTGACTAATATTCTCTGTCATCCTGCTCTCAGGTACATTATCACGGTGAAAGTCCACTCTCTATGTGACAGAACAACAACTTCTGAGCCGCATCTATGCCCTGAAAATAGCAAGTATTGACCAAAACCCTTTTCACAGAGGATTAGTATGACCTGTGGACCTCTAGTGATTTGGAAATTAACCCTCTACATCTGTGTTTTCATGCATCTGTATGAGATAAGCAAAGTCTGGCATTATATTCCTGTTCTGATGTCAATGGAAGGCTCACCATTTACAGATAACCGGTAAAAGACAGAAAAATGTTCCGTACTGTAGCTGTCATGCATGTCATCCATCTCATCCTCTTTTCAGTTGTCGCTCTTCTGAAAGATTTAAGTTTGAGCCTCCTGAATTTCCATCCAAAACACTTTTAAAACTGTCATTTATTATCACCAACAGAGCCTCCATCATTCTCGACCAGGAAACAGGTTGAATAAATCCGCGGAGGAAACAAAAAAGCTTGCATATCCCACCAAATTACAGAGACGTCAATCCACCCGAGCTAATATTATCACACGAGTCTCTGTTCAGTGAAATAGGGGAAGGTAATTTGTAATGGAATTTTTACTTTACAAATTATACATTCACAATCGCACGGGATTAACATAACAAACAACCTCTCCAATTATTACACATCACCAGAGATTCACAGGTACGACTAGTCCTGTGCAAATAGGGTTAAAGTCTTTTTTTTATATGCCTATTTGAATGGGATTTAGTCAGTTTAATAAATACACAACATGCTTCCTCATACACTCATGTTCCAAATACACTGTTGCAGCATCCCACTCTCAGCACCACTAACTAGACAAAAACTAGACAAAAAAAAAAAAAAACAGATAACTTTTACCCCTATTCCAGGATGCCAGACCTGTCTACAGCACCAGCACCGTGCAAATAAAGTGTGGTCGGGTTATGCAAGATTATTTAAAGCTGCAGAAGAAAATCAGGAGAAAAACAGTACCCCTGTCGTCGACATCTCTCTCCTGTCTGTCAAACTTAAAAGAAAAATATCAATCAATACAAATAGTCTGTAAACCTCTTCCAGCTATTGTGTTGAGACACAAAGTAGATTAAAATCTTGGAGCAATAGGTAATTGTGTATTTCACCCTCCTGTATCACTTAAAACATCCATGAGCTGCCAAAACCTCTCAGTCACTGGGTACATTTTCTGCAGCTTGAGCACAAGACAGAAGTAGATGCAGAATTCTTGTTCTCTCTCAGACCACTTGAATTACAATATGCTGAAAGCTAATTATGTCATTTTTGCAGAGTGACGCCAATAGCACAGCACTCTGAGAACATGTACCATCACCAAGGTCCCACAGTGACGCGACCTGTCTTGTAATATTCGGAAAACCAAAGCATTCCTGAATCTGTCTATAATCCTCCTTTGCAAATTCCCTACACCTCCACCAATTTACATGAAAAGTGCAAAGTGCAGTTGTTTTTTTTTGCATAATCCTGCAAGAGAAATAACAAAGAAATGAACACATTCAGGTTCAAACATAACCCCCTTTGCAGAGGTAAAATAACATTTAAATAAAGGTGCCATGCTTAGTTGTAACTCGTATAATACCTACACAATTATTTTGAAGATCGTATCCCAGCAACAAATTAAATGAACTTCTATATAATGGACTAGCCCTTCTTGTACAAATTCTAGATGTCTGTAAATGGAGCCAAGCTAACCTTAATAATGTTCTACAAATTTCCTAGAACATTGTGGAACACAGCTAGGCCTCTGTGGATAATCCATCTGATTCAAGTTTTTTCTGGAAGTGTAATTAAATTTCCTAACGATCGAGGCACTGTAATAGAGGCGGATTGGACACTGAATGGAATTGAAGTTCAGAGGAGCGAGACCTCTATAATGAAGCTTATTCATTTAAAACATATAGCAGGCCACCAAGCAATGCTATCTCATACTCAACATGTGTAGTCACCAAATGACCTGAAAGAAAAAGAATGATATACTGTACTGTATGTGGCAGCAGCAATAATCCAGTTTAATATGAAACCTGGTGCAGATCACAAAGACGCAACACATGTTTTTTTAATGAGGAAGGCAATTAGGCTGTGATTCTGATGGTCCATGTGTATGAGATTGTTAATTTCAATTACACGATACATCAGTATCCACCTCAGCTCCTTCCTCCCTCTGTGGGGAAATCTTAGAAGCTTCTCTATATTAAGGACCATAACTGTGTTATGAACAGTTAGGTGAGCCTGAAATCCAGATCAGCAGCTCACATTTACACCAATTAAATGTGGTGAAAGTAGTAAAGCCCAGGTTTTGAAGGTAAAAACTTCCTCTGACAGTATCACTTGGATGTTGGCAGCAGTGCTTTTTTGACTGGTGGAAGTGACTGGAGGTGACAGCCCCTTAATTTTTTACACAGGAAGTGCCAAAAGAAGTTAAAAGATCTTGAAATCCTGTTCATGAATGTGAGGGGAAAAAGGTGCATTTGATCTAACGCTGTTGTGGGATTGGTGTACCAACTACAGTCACGCAGACATTGTACCAGACAACGTTTGCTCACAAGAAAAGGCCTGAAGGCTAAATTCTGAATTTACCAGGTATATACAGTGTCTGTATTTCACACCTTTGCTATTGCTACAAACCCCGGTTTCTGATTGAAGGGATCAGATTGATCCTTTGGGAGAAGGTGAAGGGCACAGAGTAGAACTGAGTTGAGATGGTTCAGGCATCTCATTAGAAACTGTCACAGACGCCTCTCTTTGGGGTAGTGTATATGAAATGAAAATGCTACAATAGGGTATTATCTGTTTTTTAACACTTGTGACATGTTAACACTTGTAAGTCTTTTTTTCTGTAGGAGTAAACTGTCTTCCTTCTCTTTTCTTTGACTAATACATTTACAGTATCTCTCACTACACGTGTAATTTGCAGAATTGTATACAGGTGGTAAAACTGTGATCCATGCCAGTCTGAAACAAGTCCTATGAGAGTTTACTTACCCTTTAATTTTAAACAGATGGCTCATTGCAGTTTATCTCCAGTTGACCTCTAGTTTAGTGACTTAATATGCATTTGAGTGCAATAAACTCAGGACGAGGCGTGAAACCAAGTGTGAAGCCAAGTTTGAGATTTTCTAGTTTCTCCATCCACGTGAGAAGGGATAACGTGTCTTAAAAGTCTTATTCACGTGTGACAGTAAGAAGGATCATGAGATTAATGGGGGGTGTTGGATGCAGTCATTGCAGGTTGAACTGTGGAAAGTGGGAGAGAAAGTGTGGGCCACATTAAGCGTTGTGTCTTTTTTTTCTTGCTGTTGGTTGGTATTGGTTAACCAATGGTAGGGCCCAAAGAGTAGTTTCATCAAAAATTATTGAACAGTAAGCAGGAAGACTTTCTGTATGAAAGGATAAAAACATAAAAAAAACAACAACCCCTCAACCACAACATGAACAGTTGTTGAAAATAAGGCCATCTGGAAAATTCCCAAATGACACAATAATATGGATCAAGATAAATATGTAGAAAAAGAAGAAGAATGGGAGTTTGTGGGAATAGTAAACAGTGATAGCTGCACTACCACAGCGCTGTAGCAAAACACAAAATGTCGATATGAGGGCTTTACAATAGCAAAATACGGCTCAACTCCCTAATCTTAGTGTAATGCATTTATTATTGGTGACATGGTGTCAGCTCAAAAGCCATGATATGGTGCATCACAGTCAGTTTGTGTTCATATTTTACAATTGGATGGGGACAGAACGGCATTCTTGAAAAAAGAAAAACGAAATTAATATAACGAGCTTTTGCTTGTTAAGTACGTGCTCTGTCTCCAGTTGAATGACAATGACGAGACATCCGCTTACCATGATACACATTCCATTGTGAATAAATGAATTTGTGAGCCTACTACAAAACAAAAGGCAAATGGAAGAATTAATTCAATGAAGTGAAAAGCCTGTGTTGCCAGATAAGCCATAAGGCTTCGCTGCTGAGGTATGAAATATGACAGCATTTGTTGAGTCTCATTGATATGGTGCCTGGGTCTACATATGACAATCTGTCCATGCAGTGTCCGCTGCGCTAGGCTTGTAGCTCTGGCCAGAGTTTCTTGCATCATTAATTCAGCATCTCCTTGGCGCAGTGTTTTGACTGCTCTCTCTCTGCATATGGACAAAAGAAATGCCAGGACAAACAGAGGTCAGAGAGCACCAAAAAGAAAAAAAAGTTTCCTGTTTCTGTTTTTAAAACACTTGCACGCATTTATATTTAGCCTTCAAAAAGTACACTTTCGCTAAGCAGTGCACTAAAATGAACCCATGTCAGTTTGATGAATGTAAGCCATGGTCTGTTTTGAAAAGTTTGCCAGGGCTAGCAGCTTAAGAATAAATATGTACTTATGTGCGTCTATTCCCCACTACTGTAGGAAACATCAGAGAGGGAATCCATACTAAGATCCACGTTGAGCCAAATTCACAGCAGTGTGTCAGTGCCAGCAGCTACCCAGGGGATGGGAGGCTGCACAGCCAACTCCAGTAAGGCCACTCCTCTATCAGGACAGCTCAAACAGGCACAGCATTTGGCACGGAGCTACAAAGATCCCGAGCCTGCGGAAAGAGTTCGGTCTGATGACGAGGTGATAAAGCTGGACAACCACACTGCCAACTACCTCTGAGTAATAAGGCAGCAATAGGCGTAGGGGGTTGAGTAAGTGGCAAAAAAAAAGGAAAACATAGCAGCAACACAGTAATATTATACTGAGTGTCTCTGAATGCTGGGTAATTAGAATGGGAGAGCCCTTGATGAGAGGGAGAGGATTCTGCTCACAGCTGAGGGAGACATTTCTGACTGCTACATACTTTATTTCCTACTGTAACTACCCTAGAATGCTGATGGAGCCCTCAAATCTGTTCTGGCTGTGCTGCTAACAGGGTTGAACAGGGCAGAACTGTTACAAAGTGCTGCAGCGAGGGCAGTAGGGCATCGTTTAAAGGCTCGAAGAATTCTAATAGCACAGAAACACAGAGAAACAAGAGGACAAGTATGTGCTGTCTGACTTATTCAGTAGGCAAACAGCAGCAGCTTCCTCTCAGCGTGGTGCTTCGCTTGTTTTCTCCTGAATGGGCTCATATGTGACCAAGATGGGAAGAATCTTTATTAAGAGTGAAAACAGAGGCAAATTGAGATGCATCATTTTTCTCAGAAAAAAAAAAAAACACAACCTGGAAATTTGATACAGACAAAAAAGCTAGTCATACAACCCCAGAAATGAAAGTGTATGCCTGCAGGAGGGCGTCTGTAGGGTGTACATGTTAAATAACAGAGGCTGTAGTGCACAAGCTGTCAAGCACATTAAAAGACCACATTCTTAATATGAACCTAAGAAGGTTGAAATTGATTTTTTGTATGAATGAATTTCTTGGCTGTACACTGACAACTCAATAAAAACTTGGAAAAAAAAAAAACAGAAAAATGAAATAGCTGAAACTCGAATGTTATGAACAGGCAAAAGGCCACATTAAAATGCAGCTCAGCAAATACTCATTATTTTTACACTTGTACCGTCAAAGAGTAGGAAAAAACTCTGCATTATATGAGCGTAACGCTTCAGATTAGTGGACTGAATAGAAAAAAGGATAGAATATAAATGTATTCCATCTATGGCTCTCTGTTCTTCCCTCTGAAGTGTTTCCAGAATGAAGGGAAGGTACATGGAAAAGGTATTTAAGCATGACAGTGGAGCTAGAATTAGTTAAAGCTACAAAATACTGCTGTCAGAATTCCTCCTGCTCAGTCACACAGTTTTAACTGGGCCCGCAAGTGACCTTGACTACATACATAAATGCATGAAAACACGGACACGATATAGACATATTTACATTTAGATATACTGGTTTTCCACAATATTCTCATATCCGTTGTCTCAAGTTGACACAAGTTCAACATATCATTTCTCAAGTGTCAGTTGTACACTGGGACTGCTGTGTACAGGTTCAGTTATGATTATCTGAGCCATAAACACAAGATTTTTCTATCACAGTTTTAAAGATTTATGATGCAATATTTAAGAAAAAAAAAGCCCGGATCATATTTCCGCAGCGACAACACTCGTGGTGTGGAATTGAGTTGTTTAATGAATAACAATCTTTATTATGCACCACAGTGCAAAAGGATAATGTGTCAGAAAAGTAGGAATAAGAATTCTGGTTTGCTTTTGACCTTGGATAGAGAAGTTTTACACAAGGTCTATAAGCTTTGGGTAAAACTTTAAATGCACCTCAGTGGACTTTGCTGATTGAAATTCTGAAAAAGTCATTAAATTGCTTTAGTCAAAATGTGAAAGTTTAGAAAACCTGTATCTTAAATGTATGATACTTTGCACAAATACATTACATACATCATCTACAATGTACACCTTGTAGTAATTCTTTGCAAACTGTGGGTTTTAGTTGTGTATAAAGCTAAATTTTCACTGCTGTCAATGTTACAAGGCTATTTTGTGTTTTATTCAGGGCTGTAGGCACTGATGTGCTCTACTTCTTTGTTGCTCGCACTGAACCTTCTGCCATTTTTAAACATTTATTTAACCCCTAAAAAAGTTGAGCGTACACTGCTAAGCAGCTGCAGAGCTGCACATATTTACACCTGGGACCTGCTGGGTGCACCTACAGCCCTCTATTAGTCACCACAACACTTTAAGGGAATTGTGGGTTCACTGCTTGCCTCAAAGGATTGTTAACAGTGATTGCTACTGTACAGAAGAATGTACCTGATTCACCACTTGTATTTTTTAGGTCCTAAGTGGGTGGTAATTCCCTATCCATCACAAATATAGCTCTACAGCTGTTTGTCCAACAGTTTCAAAGACCATCATTTTGTAAATATACAGCACATACATCCATATGTTTATTATTACTTCCCTTCGTTTACTGTCTTTGCCATTCAACGATGCCATTCTTTCAGTGATTATCTACTCATTCAACATTCATCAGTTTTTGTTCTCGTCACGTTTCTCATTAAGAGTCACATAAACACCATCGCAGAGCCGAAGCAACAGAAAGAATGAATGATTGCAGATATGACCTTTCAATATTTCCTGTTTCTTTTTCACGCTGCCATCTTTTTCACCAATCTGACTTTTCTCTATCCCTTATCCCCATTTCATAACTATGTATCATGTCATATCATGCATTCTCGAGCCACTCTCAGTCCACCACCCGCTACATTAACCTTTGCACATTGCTCAAGCAAAAATCCACTATAAAAATCTCCAGAAGGTCTCAAGGGTTGAAAGGCCATTAAGTGGTCTACAAGGAGCCTTAAACTCTGCCACATTTTGTCTCCTTCGCCTGCCTGGTGTTACATTGCCAGAGGTCCATTACAGAAAGAAAAGGACCATTGCAGATAAACAAGCTTTTTCTTTTAGGTCCCAGAAGAGAGCTTTATACTTTCAAGATCTTCACAATCCACTGACCACAGAGTCTAAAAGTGCATGTGCAAAGTCATGAAAAGACAGGACCTTTAAAGTAGTTACTATATTAAAACAAACCAGTGGGTTGAAGAGCTAAACACTTACCACATATTTATTATACATATGGTACTAGTCATTCATATCAGCTCATATATATATTGATGTTTATAAAATGGTGTCCTTTGGGGTTTCTATTTTGATCAATGCATAACTTTAGAGTAACGACAAACAGAGAGGAGCAATATACTTCAGTGAAAGGATCTGACTGGTGTTATTAATTGCTCTCCAGATTTTGTTTGTCTCATGTTCTACTACATTATGGTTCACATGCTTTAGAATTTTTCATTCTTAATATTTCATCATTTGGATTTCTGAATGTGTTTTAATTCTAATTATTGAGAAGTATTGAGTTTCCAAAGTTTCACCAGCAGGTGGAAGTCACGTACCAGAACACACTTTGAACTAGCAAAGCCACCAATTAATGCTATGTATATGCAGACTGTATCGCCCACTGAATTAAGTCTAAAGATCATTGTTTACACATATCTGTATAATGGAATCAAGTTTTTTCTTCAAACTAAAACTCATAGCATAGTCAGTCAAAAAATACAGTGTCTTATAATCCTCACGTGGTGCCTCAGCTGATAGTTTACATTATAGCTATGTTAGCTTAGCTGTGTTTTTAGACTGAAAACAAAAACAGTTAAATCACAAATCATCTCTGTTTTTTTGTTCGGTGTATGACGTCAATAACTGCACTAAAGAACTGCTTGTAATGAAACTGTCACCGTTTAGTCTGAACCGTGGATCAACAAACGCCAACTTAGCATCGATAATTACATCACATAATAACTTTATACCTTCATAAGCGTCATATTGAAATTCCCCTGTATAAAAGAAACGCTGCCATTTCAGCATCAAAATCCGTCCTTTTCATTTCGAGCTGTGACCAGGGGTGAAAACAACAACAGTGCTTCTATAGCTTTTATCACTTTGTCATGCCCCGTGGCATTCGTTTTCTCCCCATGAGAGACCAGCAGAGTGACTCAATACTCCCTCTAGTGGTCACATTAATCCCCTGGCCTGTGTTGCCCCTTTTTCACTGCATGGTATCTGCTGGTTTGACTCGACTCGACCCAACTCTACATGGTTTCGTACAGTGCTGTCGCTTTTCCACTTCAATTGGTCTCACCTTCGGTGTGAATGAAATGTGTGTGAGCAACAGAGTCGAAACTGTTGTGACACTGTTTTTAGGCGACATAAGTCTAACTCGTTATCGTAAACAGTTACGACAATGGATGATATCGAGTTGACGCTGTACTTGTTGCACGGTTTGTGTCTTTTTATCACAGAAAAGGTGAAACGAGAGAGCCAGAAATGGATACAAGCGACGAGAGGAAACATACTTGGAAAGCAAAGGAGGGTTATGAAAGCCATACAGAAGTATGAAGCTGAAGACCAGTGAGTAAGAGCTGCCAAGGGAAGACGTCTGATGGTAAGCTAATGCCTGATATATAATAGATGTCGCATTAAATGGTGCGGTCTATGCGGACCGAGCCGCAAGTAAAATGATAGAGAAAAGCGTTTTTTGTCAATATAGACTATCTGAAGATCTTCTCTGCTGTCATTCTTGTCGGTGTTTGCATTAGATGCTCACGCCTTGTCGCACATGTGACGACACTCCCTCTGGCCAATCAGTGGCCGGCAGTGAAATTTCAGTGCCAACTCAGCCCGAATAGAACCTTGCCGGAGGTGGTACGAAAAAAAGTACGGTTACCAGAAGCAACCCCCAGTGGAAAAGTGTTAAAACCGTGTCGAGTAGAGTCGAGTCGAGTCGTGCAGGAAAGGTGCAGTGGAAAAGGCGCATAGGTGTGATGTAATACACTGATGTCTTTGGAATAACTTCAGAACTCTTTATTTAGAATCCTCTAATTATAGTTCTGGGGCGTTTCTTTAAATGAAGAAAGAATCTATTACAATAAAAATACCACATATAGAGCTTTTAAATAGGCCTGTTTGTGCTAAAGTAGACCGACAGGAGGTGGGAATTCACTTAAGCATTAACCCTTTCATGCATGAATTATGAGAACCTTAGTCAAGATTCTTTCCTGAGTGTTTTTATTCCTATTTAGGCATGAAAAAAACTATGCGATTGAACATTTTTTATGAACCTATTTCTCATGGAGTTACAAAAATGTCCACTCAGCTGGACAGCATGTGTTTGAATTTTGAAGCAAAGAAACATGTATTTGAAACTCAATATCAGGAAGGGATATGAAAACTATGAAATAAAAACATTATTCTTCAGCTAAACTGATGTTTTTTCTCATTTTACTCATACTCTAATACTAGTTATTACTCACTTCATGGAGATAATAAGCAAAACAAAAAAACAAAAACCAGAACAGCAAAGTTAGTCAGTGTATGGGATGATACATAAGCGTCCACTGTGTTTTAGCTGATATGCAACTAAAACAACAAAACCCATGAATGTACAAGAGAACAGCTGGAGAATAGCTGTCCACTGTAATGACCACTATGCACGAAAGCATTAAATATCAGTTAAATTCTGTGTTTGTACATGAGACAAAAATACTTGAGTGGATTCAGATGATTAAAGGGGTGCTATGTATTTTCATTTCAACTAATTAAAAATGTGTAAATATGGAAGTCATTTCTGGAAGGTTAGGGTTAAATCTATTCAAAATTGCAAGACTGATATTAAAATGCTAAAAGTTGGTGAGATGCGCCTCTTTCCAAACACCTCCACCCACACTGATGCAGCACCGTAAAGTCACTGCGAGGGTGAATAGCCTCCAGTATAAAGAGGAAAAAACCAAACTTGATCCAACAGCCCCTGAGGCACTGGGTGTGTTTGTTCTGGTTTTGCCGACTAAAGAACAGTGGTTCCCTCTGTGGATCACTCTGTTTGGCACAATAGATTGCTGTACACTGTCTTCACAATGAGCCTATATACGCTTTCTGCTCCTGTTGTTTGGTGTTTTTTTTTTTTTTTTTAGTGCATTAAAGCGTTACTGTCTCTGCTTGGTTAAAAAGAAAGAACAGAGGTTAGTGCAGGTTTGCAGGAATGAAGAGGAGGGTGGATTGTTTTATTTTATTGGTAAAAAGATTGACAAGGACGTGTTTTTTTTTTCTTCTCTATATCTTTACCCTGCCTGACTTCCCTTCATTACCACACCATTTTGCATTAAAAGGAAAATCCATCCTCAGCTGCTCTTACATGGTTAGACATCATCAATTTAGAATGTTCAATTTATGATGAAATGTGGTAATTTTCATCTTTTTCTGTGCCCACTTTGTTTCAACCTGCCTCATCAACTTCAACTTCAGGCAGTGATTTCTGAATAGCTTACAGCAGCTGCCAGAAAACATATCACAGTAGTCATAAGCAGTGGCAGATCATTGCAGGGTCTCTGAAAGGGGCAGGGCTCATTAATAGCGAAACAATGAGATATGATCAGTAGTGCTAGATTATGGTGGAATGCATCTATTTTCTGTCCATCAGTAGGAGGAAGAAAATGAAATAAAAATGGACTAAAAATACTACAACTGATCCCTACAGCCACCCTTCAGTGCTAAGCTGTAAGTAATGTCTAGATAGATAGATAGATAGATAGATAGATAGATAGATAGATAGATAGATAGATAGATAGATAGATAGATAGAT